>JZLH01S0024758.1:309-10775 GCA_001188425.1 Eucidaris tribuloides | reverse complement strand
CACACACAATTCCCAAATTTTTGGCGCGCTTTGCGCGCAAACATATACGATATTCAAGTTTTCGGGGGGGGGGGGAGGGGGCTTCGCGTGTAGACATACGCATTTTTAAAATTTTCATCGTGCTTTGCACGCAAACATACACAATTTAAAAATTTTCGGCGCGCTTCGCGCGCAAACATACAGTACATAATCCTAAAATTTTTGGCGCGCTTCGCACGCAAACATATGCATTTTTTTTATTTTTTCCCATCACCATTCGTTCAAAAAAAAAAAAAAATTACCAAAAAGCTAGATCCACCCCTGTGTATTAATTATTTACTATCATCGTAAATCATTTAACTGTTATTTCACAACATGAATATGTCAGTAACATCGGGAGTTTGTCGGTACATTCGGGTGCCTTGCCCCCCCAATGGCAAAAAGCTGGCTACGCTACTGGTACAAGTTACACTATTGGACGGATTGAGACAGATAAAGTATTTGCCACTATAGTCTCCTCTTGAATTACTAAGACTTGAATGATAAACAGTAGGTATTGGATTATACAGTGTACATTTATCAACTATCAATTTGTACTTATTATATTCGTAGTTTGTCAACAATTTTGTCAATCAATCACTTATGCACCATTTAAAATACAGTATACTGTAATAATATATTCAAATGTTATGACATGTACATGTAGGTCCTACATTACATTGTATTAGTAGTCGTAGTAATCCAAGTTTTAAATCCGGTTTAGTCCCCGACTACGGGGGTGGCCGGTCCGGCCGGATTTACCTCGCACTCATAGAAATTGCCCTTACCCTCTCCCTCTACTTTATTCCATTTGTTGCATCCTCCTCCGAGTCTTCCCTCAATCTAACCCTCCTACTCTCCTCCACCACTTGCTTCTTCCATGTCTTCTTCAGTCGCCCCCTTCCCCTCTGACCAACCACCTCAAACTCAAGTGCCCTTCTCCAATCATGATCAACATCTTTCCCTTCGTAACAACATCTCTATGGACAGTGATTTTCCGCGATAACGGAAAACGGACGGAATTTCCGAAAATCCCAGCTTGAAACGGAAAATGAGTTTTCACACGGAAAATCACGGAAAACCTCTTTTTTCTCCAAATTTTTACTTTTTGAAAGGAAAAAACACGAAACTCTGAACAAAAATTAGAAAAAGTTGACACAAGAACACAAATACAGCAAGAAATATTTGTTTCAAGTTTTGTGTAAACAGAATTGTCATTTTTCTTCATGTATGGTAAAACGGAATTTCCATTTTTCAGACAAGTTAAAACGGAATTCCAGATTTTTGGAAATGGAAAAGGCCTTTTCTTGAAATGGAAAATCGCTGTCCCTACATCCCTTTGTAACAAGTGCAAAATGAAAGCATTAGCATACAGTACATTACATTGTATATAGGAATTATTTTATAACATTGGTCAGTTAGGGGTGGTAGAACACAATCTACATGATATTACAATTTTGATAATTGCATCCAATTGGCATTGACACAGATTGCTGCACAGTTTAAATCTGAACCTATAGTGTACCCTAATGACTACTACGTTTATTGAGACATTATAGTTATAGCGACGGTTTGACAGACTGCAAATTGCACCGCATAAATGACGCATCAGGCGAACCGTGATTTCACTTCATTGTTGAGAAATATGAATCATATAAATTGTCAGTGTGTTGACTTGTTACCTGGGTCATTGCATTCATGTGGAATGTCCTGTGACATACATGCACTACATTTGAAATCAAGCAATGACAAATAGACTGTGAATGATAGATTATCCGTCTGACTGTTAAAATGATAAAGGTTCAAGTCGAGTGCCGTCTACTGCTGGGAAAATCTGTTCACAATACACAGTGTGGGCTGAGGAAATTAAATAAAATGTCACTATAGAAGACAGAGTATTCACTCAGACATACTGTATTACATGACATTTGTGACTGCATTACCATTATGACATGTTCTTTACCAGCGGGACATATTTGTGTAACTAGTGTCCACATGTATTCTGAGATTAATCACAATTCATGTTTTTCCTTTAGAATGGAAATTATGAACTTAATAGCAGAGTGTTGTACTGAATACTAACCAGAGCAAGCAGTATTTATTAAATCAACTGCTGATGAATGGAAACCAAATATGATTAACTTCAGCTGATATAAACTTCGGATGCACTATTCAATTAAATATCAGTATGTGTGTGGGTGCATGTGCAATGTACATTTTGTTTACAAAATCTGCTGTATTGTTGCCATTGGTGACAGGATATAGTTTTCATAGTTATGTCATAAATCCCTATTAGGGACTTCCATTATCATATTTGGCATCCATCTTTCTCCGGGAGTAGGATGGGCTTGTGTTTGTGATCGTGTAATTGATATTCACTTCGGGCAAATTTCCAGGGCCTCTGTTGGTTTATTACAATGTGCTATGTTGCATGTCTTGTTTACCCTGCTAAATTGAACATACGCTGTATGCCAATTGACTTAGATTCAATCAATAAAATCAGGCTTCTACGGTACTTGCGTGCACATGAAGTTTACATTCATGTTAGTATTTTCATGCAACATTTACATTTGAGAAAATTTTGAGCCGCACTTACTGTAAACCCAGAATACAGTTTTGGTCGATCTGACAAATTTATATATGTATATTTTTTTCGTAGAGTATGGTATAGGCCTACATGTAGTTGTTCCCGACCTCAGATAACATGAAACCTACCAAAAATTGTGTGGAATGGAATGTATGCATATTTGTGAATTTTAAATGATATATATGTGAATTTTAAATGATCATCGAGCATATAGGCCCTACTGTATCACTATGGCCAAAATGTCAGGGCCTCCATGTTACATTTTATTAATTTCTAAAAAAAAAAAATGAAAAAAAACCCCACAATATGAGAAAAAATAATGTTTCACTAAATGACAAGAGATTTTTTTCAGACTGAAATATAGCATTTTACTAGTTGATGAAGCCCTGGGAAAAGATGCAGTTCCAAACAATCATTTAAAAAGTGAAGGTCAAATTACTCAGATATGACAGTTTCAGTTTTTAGATAAGGCTTCCACAATGTAAACGGTGTCTTAAAAACAAAATCAGGACCAGTTTACTTTTTCGTCATTTGACTCAAGGGGGGTGGGGGGCACTTTTTCATCCTACCTCAACAGTGAATCTTTAATATCTACATTAATTATGATCATTTTTAACATACCATATAGCAAGTACATGTACATTAGCCTTTAAATCATGAACTGTAAACCTCCATGCATGCCAGGGTGAGATTATGTTCGCTTTTGTTTACAATGCATGTATTTTGTTGTTTGTCCTATGTTTTTTTTTCTTTTAATTGGGATATCGTACAGTTGACATGTTGTTTGTACATATTTTGTGAAAATATGCAGAATGTTAAAACTCTTAAATAGCCCTTTACTGCATGCTATATGCCCCTTCATATTTTTTCATTATCTATTTACCTTTTTATACTGGTAATTTATTTTAAGCATTTTTGAAGAGTAACTGGAATTACAATACATGTACGTGCAAATCATCTTTAAATGCAATCAAAAACACTATCATTTTCAAGGTGCAAAAGTACAGTGTTTAAAATATATAGGCCTACAATTCATGTACATGTAGTTGTTAATCCCGGCTTATCCAGGTTTTTGGAAGAAATAAAAAAGCTCTTGATGGTGGTAACATCTTTCATGTAGGCCTCATACCTTTAACCTCTTGGTGTGACAGACTTCTATAGAAGCCCAGATACTACGACGATCTTTTCAGTTAAATATTGAGTAAATTATGGAGTTATAATGCAGGACTACAAACAAACTTTTTGATTCACTTGCCCTTTTGGCAAGTAAAATTTTCAATTTCAGATTTTTATTTTGCCCCAAAACATAATGTACTTGTCCAAAAATACCTGATAGTGAAAACATTATTTTTATTATTTTTTCACTAATTTTAACCACTAAGGCCTCTTTTATGGCATTGAAAGTTAAGTTTATTCTGGGGTTTGAAAATGGCAGGGCTTAAATTAATTGAAGGTCATAGGCTTGGATACTTTTGCGACTGGCCTTGATGCCCTTGTCATTGGCCTTGGAAAATTTTTGTGCCGCTTTTAATTTTCCCCATTTGTGCTGTTATGTGCCCTATACCTGTACCATACATAACATGTTCTGACAGTAGCCACTATCAAGTCACGGGCATGAAGGCATCACAGTGCATGCTACATCGCCTCCATCCATATTAAAGGGAGAAGGCACCAGCAACTAACAGTCATAAGTTAAGAAATAAAGAGGCATTGAGAGTATTGTGAGAATTATGGTATATGGTGATAAATACAGCCTAAATAAGGGCTATTGTGAGACACTCACACTTAGCAAGGCCCTATAAATTAGTTAATTTGTGTTTATTTTATGTCTTTGCAAGCCTTGTCTTAAGATAAACTTGTAGAAACAGTCATAGGGGGAGGAGCTTATCGATTCAAACAGTGCATACATTACTGCGGCGTGACTAACACACGTCGGGTGGCATGCATCGGTCATGCTTGGTCAGTTTCAGCAATGTGTACGTGCGATCTGATTGGTTGGCAAGAACTCAAATGTTTTCTTAACTTATGCCTGTTAGTTGCCGGTGCCTTCTCCCTTTAATTATGACTTTATTAACACGCTACTTTGATTTCAATTTCCTAATTTTCAAATTTCATGCCGAGTGATCAAATGATGGCCGCTTTAAGTCAGAGATCCATGAAATGACATGGGCTGGTGTGTAAACCCAGTAGGGGGAATCTAATTAATATCTGAATATGATCATACCACATGGTCAGATTTCAATAATCAAGTCCATCCACCGTAATTGGTCAATGCCCTTCTCTGCTGCTCTGTGTACTGTCACTGTCATGGGAGTTTGTTCAGAATTTTTTTAAAAAGAATCTTCAAGATCTTTCACTCTTTACACTCCTTGCCCCGGCAGAGCCTTTGTTACAATCATTGTACCTCTGCCAAACAAAGTTTGAAGGCAGTACATGTATATGGTCAGATTGTTCATTGCACATAATGACTTCCACTGTGTTTTGACTGATTCAAATGAAACTTGGTACACATGACATGATGACCTTGAAGTGTGTCAAAGAAATATTTATGTGTATGCATCGGACAATGCATTGTCATGGCAACAGTATGAAAAAAATATCACTGCAGGTTATTGATTACAGATATTTCTGGTTTCAAAAGTGAAAGATAATCACAAATAATATTTTAGGGATTTTCATTAGTTAATCAAACCTTATTGACTGTAAACTCCATCGTAACTCTGAATGAACTTCATCTTGCTGTTAGTCTGTGTTCCAGATGTTTCGATCAACCCATCTTAATATATTGCTAAGGAAACTACAATCTTCAGTCAAATGCTTTGATGAAGACTAGTGTCTCGATTGTCGCAGAGTGAAACAACCACAGTGGGTCTACTCTGAGAAAAAAAAAGATGCATGTTCCGTAATCGAGACTATGTATATAATCTTGCATTGCATTTTACAATGACTGACAAGGAGATAACTCCTTGAATCAAGACTAACCGGGTGTAATTGATGAGATGTGTTCACTGATATTGTACCTGCACTATCACCATCACAGGCATACCAAAAATTTATGACCTGCATCATTGCCTACTTAAAAATAATATCAGTGATGCTGAAATCTAACGAGGCTCCAGCGCTGACTGACATCCAATACTCACACAAGCATGATAATAATAGTAGTAGTACATGTAGTAGTGTGAGATCTATATTTATTCTGTGTGTGAAGGAAGAATATGATACTAGGTCCAGATATCTATGTCGTTCATTTCCAAGTCAGTATCAGTATGCTGTAATCAGTGAAGTTTTATGACTGAAATGAGAGGAGTGAAAAAAATTCATTGAGCGTATTGGTTACTCCTGCATTGCCAACTGCTAGCGGTGACACTACCATTGTAGCTTGAGCATCTCAGTATCATACAAATTAACGGCATCATATAACAATATTTCCATTTTAAAAAAGTGTGAGCTACATGTACGTGATTCCCCATGGTACTAGTGTCTTTGATAAGGTCTAAAAAATGAAGCCCTTAAAAAAATTACAGTTCAAAATGATCAATAAGTGCTTTAAAAAGTAAAAATCATTGAGAGACCATTCCGCAGTTTCCCTCCATAGACTGCTGTGTTTCAGAATGTTCATCAGCCGAGAATAATTCATGTGCCAATTTTTAACTGTACATACATGTATACTACAAATGACAGTTGTCTAAACTTTTGTGTTCTTGGGTGTTTATTTGTCCATTCAAACACTGTCAGATATGTCTGATAGCAAAGTTTGATGATTTTTTAAACGGCTCTTCCATGATGTTACATAGTATCTTTAAAGTACAACTAAAATATTGCTTGATTTTGTTACTTATCCACTAGTTGCATTACACTGCATCACCAATTTGAAATCGTGAGTACCATTTTTGCAAAAAGCACATCAGTATTATAAAAAATTAAGAGTATTATTAAACTGTATTCCAAGATATCTTATTCTCTCAGTTTTTAATGCACACCATAAATGCTGATGGCTTCGTAAGAATCACTTAATATAGTTTGAGAAAAAAATGTTTTAAGTGGGAAGTGTTTGTTAAAAGAGTAGTATGGGAAGTCTCGTCTATGACTTTATCCATTGCCTTTATATATTTTTCACTTACCTGCATTGGAGATTGATGGTAAGGAGCGATTATTTTGAACAGTTTGCCGTCAACCTGCAAAACACGTGATATATCACAATCCAGCTTGTCAGATCTGCCACCTTTGGTAGAATTCACGTCAAAGTCAGCTATCAAATAATCACAATGAGAAAATGGATTCAAAATGTCTCCAGTTTTTTTTTATCAGTTTCCATATATGCACTTTAGTACTGGTACAGTATGTGTACTTACTACAAACTGTTATCTACAGTATGAAAAATTGTGATTACAAAAATGTGTCAAATTGTACAGTTGATATTATAACAGGAAAAACAATTGAAAAAAAGTGTGCAGCAAATTTATTTGTAGTTTTTCATGTGAACTAAAAATGCATAGATAATTTCTGTATTCGCTAATTGCACTGTATTTCACAACGGTTTAATTTTTGTGAATTTTGCACCCAAACCTGTTTGTATACAGAGTGAATAACAATACAATAACAATACAATGAAATTGCAAAAACAAAGTCTCTGTGATTTCCTTATCTTGAAGAAAAAAAATCACAAAATAAATGGGTTGAGTAGAGTCAGTTATTTTCTGCAGGACTAACAGATACATGATGCTTTTAGCAAACAAGGAGATACAGTAGAGGCATGGCTTTATTGCAGTTTCCAGCCATCGTATGTGTTACAAGGAGCTTCAAACACAGTTTAGCTCTTTGATACATGTAGGCCTACATATCAACCACATTTCAGCTGAAAATGGTTTTGTGAGATCTGCAGTAAACTTGACTAGAATTGTTTATGATCCTGTCAATCTATGACTGTTTACCTGTGTTAGGCAGCGAGGTTTCCATTAGTATAAACAAATCTGTTAGACTGGCTGCACTGGAGAGTATCCACCACAGATTCCTTTTCACCTATTTTGGAAATAAAGGTTTAATTATGAGTCAAAGTGGTCTTAAAACTTTTAAACTTTACATCCTAAGTTGAAAGATATAATAGATTAACCCCATTGTGATTGTGTCTTGTGTTTAATTTACACACACAGTGAAATTAGTAGCTAATGTGTTAAAATGAATCATAACCTAAATATTTTTTGATAAAATGCTTGAAAATTCTACAAGCTCTCAAGAAGGGAAATTGTATTTTAAAGAAAACAATGGCCACCAAAATAAACAAAAATATACAAATGTAGCTTTTGCGGCCATATCTTTATTTTTAGAAAAAAAAATAAATTTAACAGTTGTCTTTTATTTTTTATTACACAGAGTTTTTCTGTGAAAAAAAAGATATCTTATCTTAGGTTTACATATTTGATACATTGATGGACATCTGTTGATTTTACACAGAGAAATTCACAAGATCTAATTTCTAAATGTAACTTATGAATTCCTGACAACATTTTGATAGAACTCCAGTTTCTAGACAGGGTATGCCTATACAGTTCGGCCTCAGTTATATGGCCATCGGTTAACCGGCTCTCTCCATTATCCGGACAATGGACTTATCAGTCATTGCCTGTAATTGATACACCTTTATCAGAAGTGTACACAGAACTGGCTGAGTATTTGGGGAAAAGTAAATAAAGCGACACATGTGTGTGGTCTGTGGCAATTTGCACATGGTGTGTGGGTTGTGATACTATAACATAGGACATGTAGTAATTCCCCCTAGTACATTATCTCTCTTATCCGGCCATATCACTTATCCGGATGACTGCTGGTCCCAACATCGCCGTTAATCGAGGCCGAACTGCAGAATTCATGCACAAAACTTTTCTCTGATATGCAGAACTATAAAAAGTAATAGCTGTTTGAAGTTGAATTAAACCTAAAAATTTTGCCCATTGTTGCACTGTTCAGAAATGTCCAACATGTTTTAAAGTTAATGTAGTTTGTAGAGTCAACATATACATGAAATTAACCTACATTTAGACAATGAAATTTAACACTTTCAGAACATTGCTTCTATACATGCAATACAAAATACTGTAGTAACTTTATCATAAGTGATACACCTTTAGCGCCGTTTTATATAAATATATTTTTTAAAGTTTACAGTTCGGCCTCGGTTAACCGGTGATGTTGGGACCAGCATTCATCCGGATAAGTGATATGGCCGGATAAGAGAGATAATGTACTAGGGGGAATTACTACATGTCCTATGTTATAGTATTATAACCCACACACCATGTGCAAATTGCCACAGACCACACACATGTTTGTTTACTTTTCCCAAATACCAGCCAGTTCTGTGTACATTGTGATAAAGGTGTATCAATTACAGGCATGACTGATAAGTCTATTGTCGCGGAATGGAGAGAGCCGTTAACTGATCGCTGTATAACCGAGGCCGATACTGTATTTAAGTAGTGAGATTCAAAATATATACGCATTTGGAAGAGCAATAAGAGTAGTAGGTGCAGGATAAGGGTGAAATTGCTTAAATTGCATCACTTTGGGGCAATTGAAATCCCATTCACCCATCTGGGGATTCCCCCAAGATTTCAATGTCATCGTTGAATTATTTGCCAGTTTGATCTGATTTGGCACTCCATCAAGTCTAACAAGACTTGTCAGGGTTGTGTCCATTGACCCTACCACCATGTGGAATGAGATAACCTGTACAGGTACTAGCATCACACCCAAGGAAATCTGGGCATATACATGTATTGCAAAGCACATTTTGTCATGATTTTGTGTTCAAAAAATTGCTACATTCTATTAATCAGCAGTATAATTACATAAATTAGCAATACTACATGTGATAATTATTACAAAGTAAATACACACATGTACCGGTACTGTATAATAATTATTGTGACAGATAATACAAATCCATGAATTACAAAATAATGTTAGAATAAAATCTTTACATCAAATATCATGTAATAGATGTTGTATACATGTACCAAAAAAAAAAAAGAACAGCATTCTTTCCAGTGGAGAGAATGATATTCAATTTATATAATGATAATTGTTTTCCAAAACATAATTCATAAGAATTAAAATAAAGACAATCTTTTTATGAACTACATATATTTTGGTAGAAAAGCAGTCTTGCTAGTAAAGTTTGTGTATACTGGTACTCCAATCCCAGACATCAGCAGCAGGGTTGGGTTTTTTCCGGGACGGCGGAAAAAACTGGAAGAAACCCCTTTTTTCCGGTTTTTACCGGAAAAAAATGGAAAAAACTGGAAAAAACTTCCAAACAATATTTCCGGGCCCAATAAATAATATGAAATGCAGTGATTTTATGAGAATTAGTAGGCTATACATTACAACAAATATAACTGGCAACAACTTATTAACAGACAACAAGAAAAAAAACTACTTGCGCACAATCTAATCCAAGAAATTAATATTTTGAAATAAAATAATTATCCTTCCAAACGATCTCAAAAAAAGGGCACATACACGTAAGCAGTGTATACTAGTATGTCCATGAGCTACCATGGATCTTTTTCATGTAATATGTCCTAAACTCTATTTATTCATTGTTTTATTATTCAGCATCATGGTATAATTTTATTTTTCTAAAAGCAACCGACACATCTTTGGCATCCACTTTGCATGTGTTAACTACTTAGCTTGCTTTCATATTTAAAGCACGAGTTTAGATTTGGGGATTTATTTTTTTATTTGAAACGTTTATGCCCAAAGGTCATGTCACACCAATAACAGATTCTGAATGTCTTTACTTTTTTTTTTTAATAACTTACCGCTAGTGAAAAATATTGGGGGGGGGGACCCCAAG
>JZLH01S0024757.1:48489-60747 GCA_001188425.1 Eucidaris tribuloides | reverse complement strand
ATATTCATCCAGTTCAAGGTCAAATGTCATGAGTTATGTGCAGGAACGAGAAAAAAATTATTTCCTACCATAGAACGTACACTAAATGGCTATTGTTTTTCTTTTGCATTTTTCAAATTCTAGGCATTCACTGACCCCCAGATTTCACAGACATACCGTTCATCAATAGCCTAAGGGCATGGCGTTATCTTTCGCTGTCTGTGGGATGTTTAGCAAATGAGATCCACTGCCTTAAAATAACATGATTGCTGAGCTTGCTATATTGCCCAATGATAGTATTTTACACCTCAAAAAAAATGTAAAATGGTCGCTGAAAATTATATATAATTTTTTTTTTTTTGCGCCTGGAAAGTCAGGAGATATTTGAAAAAGTGCAAATGTACAACCTTTGGCGTGTGTTGTGTGTGTTTGCAAATGTGTAAAATATTAAGTTTAAGTATGATCGTTTTGTCTTCCCACCATGCCACGCTTCAAACATGTACCTACCAGCACATTTGCTAGTATGCAATGAATATTTTTACAGCTCTGAAAATATAAAAATGGTCCGAAATTATATATATATATTTTTTGCCCTGGAAGTCAGGAGATATTGTGAAAAGTGTAAATGTAAGAAACCTTGGCATGATTTGTGTTTTTTGTTTTGCTTTGCCAAAGTGTAAGACATTAAGTTTAAGTATGACTTTTTTTATTCTCACCATGCCACGTTCAAACATTACCTACCAGCCCACATTTTAGGTGAGCATGGTATATCAGGATTGAAATGTACTTGAAATATGCCGACAACCGTGTGTGTTTCATGGCTTGTGAAGACTGGCTGCCTACTCACATAGTCATACAATGTTTCGAGACCGAGCCACACGACATAAGGCTAGACATGCTGTTATACCGTTTGTAGAGTTGTATGATTTATGCAGTGGAATTGATTAAGATGAACAGAAAAAGTGGAAACACTTGTAATGAGGTTTATCCTGTCTTGGCAAACATATGTCTGCAGATTCGTCTGTGTCTGCAATGATCAGCCGCCATAATGAGATGAATTGTCTGGCAATAAACAATAACAATCAAGAATTCTTTCATCCTCACAACAAAAACTTATACAATGCTGTTTTAGTCATAGTAATTTCATTTTTCTGTATATCTTTGCACATTAACATTTTTTAAAGGTATTTGTTTATGTTCATGCATTTGTTTCAGTTTTAAATTCAGTCTTTAATTTATTTCTTCAATCATAGAACAACTACAAGCCAATAATAACATAATGTGAAAAGTACATATGATTGATTACAAGAATATAGGGCGAGACGACGAAAACAAGTTTGAAAACCAGCGTGCTGTATTTTCTGGAGTATTTAATATTAGTACATCATTATTCATATATTTTGGATTCTTATTTTTTGTATAGTTCATTAAGATGATTTTTTTCCTGTCCGCTTAATTAAGTGCTACCAGTCGGAACAATGCTCCATCTAGGTGTACCTGGCATTTTTTAAAAGAGGTTGTTATCGTCCAAATCCAATTGACAAGGAAAGAAACGGGTCATCACGTCCAATGGGAACGGTTCCATGGCTCCAAGAAATGACAGCAAATGCAAAAGTTATGTATCATTTTTAAATCTTATGTAATACATAAATAATATAAAATCTGCCCTGTGATATTTTTTAACCACCAATCATTCTCCATTGGCTACCTGTGCGGTGCCTGGTAGCCCAAATCGTTTGCGACGGCTCGAGACCTGTGAGGACCGTGCGACTGGGCGTGTTCCTCAAATTGTCAGTGAACGAACAGCAAGAGCTACCAGGCCTCACCCAGGTGGGTGAGTTGTGAAATGAGGGTGTATAACAAGCTCAAACTCAAACTTTCCAAAACTATGTATGTTTCTAAACCATACCACCAAAAAAATGAAATAAGATTTTAAAAAGGTCCATCAGCTCCGACAGCCCAGAGACAAGCCAAAAACAAAGGTCATCAGTCTGACGCGCCAACCAATTTTCTATCTATACTTAAGGGTGTTTTCAGGAAAAACGGGATGTGTTGCAAAAAAAGCGGGTTTAACACCTAACACCCCCATTTCCTTCGTACATTATGATCAGTTTCTATCTTGTGACCATGCGGCGAGAATTCGGCTGACAGACGGATGGGAAGGATATGGCCGGGCAAACCGTTGCGCAGAGTTGGTCACGTAGATAGAATGCACGAGGCATCATCACGTGCAAGTAAGTTATTCTTACTCACCCCAAAAATGGTGTTGACCAATGGAACTCCGACGTTGAGTCCGTTCCCGACTCGGAAGCATCTGGAAAGATGATATAGTATGTGAACAATCACATTGTTACGTTTGATGCGTACGGACTACACTCTCAGTGAGGATGGTTCTTACCTCGGCAGACCTGCATGCGCCATGATTTGATATGTATTCGCAAGAGCTGTGAATGTGCTGAAATTCACGGGGCTATCACTTTTAAAATCTTAAAGTTAGTGAATGATTGGAACACGCCGTGATGAAAAATGCCTCAAGAGTACCAAATGATTGAAATATACATACCAACTAACACTAGCAGGGTGGCATCTCCACCTGGAGGATTTGTCTATGTAATTTGTTTACTTAAGGAGAAGAATCAAGCATAACACATAGGAGTATCTTAATTTTATCCGGGGTGACGATAAAAGATAAGCTCCCATAGAGCAACCACACAGCGAGGTTTCCGCTGCTCACGAGTATATTGACATGTTTATCTTTAGCAATGAACGGTCACACGTTTTGGTAGCCTACAAGATTTTCACAGGAGAATCTTGCATAGTTTAACTTGAAATTTTTTTCTGGAGTAGTTTCAGCCAAGTTGAGACTACCCCCAATCATGTCATTTACCTTAAGTATTGCCGGCCTTACAGGATATATATGGCAAGGATTGGAAGTAAGCTAACAGAATCAAGATACTACAGCTTGTTTAAAGTTTTTGCGGGTAGAAATTCATAGTGTATGTTTCCTCTGGTTAGAACAATCTTATTCAATAAATGGCTACGACACAGTTGAAATTTGTTGTTAGCTTTCTGTTGGATCCATTCTATGCAGGCGCTGGAGATCAATCAAATCGGCAAAATTAATATTTGTTTCTCCTCATGTAAACAAATTCAAGACAAATTCCTGTCCAACTGAAATGATACACATATCCAGTACATCATTTGGATATGTTTCAACTCATTTAGTTCTTGGGGGCATTTGACTTTTCCAAGTCAGTCGTCACTGCCACTTTCAGACATACCAGGCATCTCATTTCATGAGACAATAGATATACTCCATGCAAACCCACCAAATCACTTTAGGAAAAATTGGTCATAACGTTTAAAAATGTTGATTTTGATTGTTTAGGTAGGATGAGTAGCGTATTTGGGCTTCTCATGATATCGTAGTACACACAAAAAAGTAGGTGTGCGTCAGAGGACTGCCAGTGAATCGCACATGCAAACAACTAGACAGAGTTATTAACTTCTTTATACCCTTACACCCCCCCCCCTTCCGATCAGTTATGATGTAAACCATTATTTGGTTGATTTGGAATGTGTGGTAGGATAGGAATTTGTGGTTGATGATATGTGTACGCACAAAAAAGTAGGCGCTGGTCAGATGACTGCCTGAATCGAGGCACATTGCAAACACTTGGACAGAGTTATGTTAAGCATTTTTATACCCTTACACCCGCTCCCCCCCCGCCCTTGCTGCATTAGTTATCCATGTGAACATTATTTGGTTGTTGTGATGAATATTTATTGCTCCTGAATATGTGTGACACACAAAAAAATAGACGTGGTCAGGTATATGCCTTGCCACATTGCAAACAAGATGTAGTTAAATTCTTTTTAATTCCTACCACCACCACCACTGCCTTTCTCACACTTAGTTCTGATGGAACCACATAACTATTTCAAACAAATTAATCCTTTTATTAATTCTTTCATTTTTTTAATGTAAAAACATAATTATTGACTGAAGTCCTCTTGATCATTGAACAAGAATAATTTACCATCACAATTTTAGACATTATTGAAGTTTATAATTAATAGTATGCTCGTAGAAACCAGGCACGGAATAAAAGTAATGTATGGATCAATTTTGTTTCAGTCAGGCGTGGTGCTCTCTCATCTACAGAACCAGGATCAACACCCCTGATATCGTCATATTCATCCCAATTACAATGTCTAGAGCCTGTCTGCCGCAGCAACAAGGAAAAAAGGGCGAAAATAATGCAAATCTGGGTTGTTACAAATGCATTAAAATGCGTTCGATATCAAGCGCATGCATGCAAAAATGATTTGAAGAATATAATGTGAATAAGTATGCGGAGGAAGACCTAGATCCATTTCGCAGTCATGTGTGTGTGACTTCAATATGTGAAATATGAATTACTTCCAAAAAAAAAAAAAAAAAAAATTAGTGAGAGAGAACTTCTTCGCAACGATATGAAAATGGCTGTCCGTAATTGCATGCAGTCCAGGGCACTTAATTTGGCGTTGAGTAATTGACCGCCCAAAAAATTCATTTTATATTCATCTGAGTAAAAGTAGATAGGAGGGAGAGAGGAGTGAATGCATGATGCCGTGACGGCCGGCCGCCAGCCAGCCAGCCAGCCGAGCAGGGCAAAGCCTCCTGATATGATAGGTGGTGACGACACGAGAACTGTCGGGCGGCAGGGCAAAGCACTATGGTGGTTGAAAAACCTGGTACGACGACGTGAATAGCATTAGGTTCTTTGTTAACAGAAATCAAATCTTGAACCCTATTCCCCGGCCCCCCTCCTCCCCTTCGTCCCACCTACCCACAAAAAAAAATGAAAGTATAGTTCTGGTCAATGGGGTAATCGTCCTCCGAGAGGAAAAACCCGACATTATTAGAGGCGAGATTTGGAGCGTATCGCGAAACAATTTACCGCCTTGCGTTAAGGTACTGGTTTTATTGTACACCAACATCCGAATGCGAGGGCAGCTTAGTTGATTGAGAATGTTTGATTTAACAAGCGAAAGCTAAACTTCTTTTTGATATTTTAATTATCCTGCCAATAATTTGGTGTGAGACGGTGTGGTGAGGTTTAATTGTACTGTGTACAGCTGGTTCTCACATCAAAAGAAAAAAATGTATTTCTTTGTTTAGAGTAAGACCTTGATACTTGGAGAAAAGGTACCAGCTTGTGGTACTGCTTTTAAACTGCATGTCAGGGGTTAGAAACGTTAGTTTTTTTTGATACTTTAAAATATTCTTAATCATAATGATAGTAAAAAAAGTGACATACAACATTGGAACTGTGGAATAATAGCCACAAAACTGTTGATTTGAATCTGATTTTGGAGAGGGCTATCATTGTATCAAAAAATAGATTTTTTTTTTGGTTACATTTTTGCTAAAGAAATGAATGTATACACATATTTTCAAGTATAATTACATGTGACATACTGATATTACAGGAAATAAAATGAAGCAATTCAGAATTAAGGGGTGGGTGGAGGGTGGGGGAGAGAACATTCACAGATTCCAAAAATGAATAACAATATGACAAACCAAAGTACAGCATCTATCTATCTATCTATTTTTCTATCTATCTGTCTATCTATCTATCTATCTATCTATCTATCTATCTATCTATCTATCTATCTATCTATCTATCTATCTATCTTTGTATGTATGTATCTATTCATCTATTATCAATTTATCTATTTACATCTATCAATCATCAATCCATCCATCCATCCATCCATCAATCAATTTATATATCTGTCTGTCTATCTATGTATATATCCATCCATCCATCCATCCATCCATCATTCAATCAATCAATCAATCAAATTTATCTATCATCTGTCTATCTACCTATCTATCCATCCATTATCTATTTTCTATCTATTATCTATCTAGCTATCTATCTATTATCTACCACTCTATCTATCTATCTATCTATCTATCTATCTATCTATCTATCTATCTATCTATCTATCTTTCCTCCTTTTTTCTTTACCTCTTTTCAATTCCACTGACATCTCATTTTTCATCGTACGCCATTCATTGCTCCAGTTTTCCAGTCAATCAATTTATAATTTCGCGCACTGATCTAATTTGATTCACCCATTAATCCCGCCTACCCAGTGTACGTAACTTTTAACCCTGACATCAGTTTAAAGCAAGTCCACAAGCTGTACTTTTCTCCAAGTATCAAGGTCTTACTCTAACAAAGAAATACATTTTTTTCTTTTGATGTGAGAACCAGCTGTACACAGTACAATTAAACTTCACCACCAACCGTCCCACACCAAATTATTGGCAGATAATTAAACATACCAAAAAGAAGTTTAGCTTTCGCTGTTAAATCACACATTCTCAATCAACTAGCTGCCCTCCATTCGGATGTGGTGTACAATAAAACCAGACCTTACGCAAGGCCGGTAAATTGTTTCCGATACGCTCCAAATCTCGCCCTCTAATACTCGTCGGGTTTTCCTCTCGAGGACGATTACCCCCATTGACCAGAACTATACTTTCATTTTTTTTGTGGGTGAGGGGGGGTACGAAGGGAGGAGGGGGGGCCGGGGAATAGGGGTTCAAGGATTTGGATTTCTCGGTATACAAAGACCTAACTGCTATTCCACGTCGTCGTACCAGGTTTTTCAACCACCAATAGTGCTTTGCCCTGCTCGCCCGACAGTTCTCGTGGTCGTCACCCTATCATATCAGGAGGGCTTGCCCTGCCTGGCTGGCTGGCTGGCTGGCCGGCCGGCCCGTCACGGCATCATGCATTCAACTCCTCTCTCCCCTCCTATCTACTTTACTCCAGATGAATATAAAATGAATTTTTGCGGTCAATATACTCAACGCCAATTAAGTGCCCTGGACTGGCATGCAATTTACGGCACACATTTTCATATCGTTGCGAAGAGTTCTCTCTCACTCTCTCTCACTTATTTTTTTTTTTTGGAAGTACATTCATATTTCACATATGACAGTCACACAATGACTGGAAAATGGATCTAGGTCTTCTCGCGCATATTACTCACATTATATTTTCAAATCATTTTTGCAGCATGCGCTGATATCGAAGCATTTTAATGCATTTGTAACAACCCAGCATTTGTATTTCCCCTTTCTTTCCTTGTTGCTGCGGCAGACGGGCTCTAGACATTGTAATTGGGATGAATAAATGACGATATCAGCGGTGTTGATCTGGTTCTGTAGATGAGGAAGCACACACCTGGATGAACAAAATATGATCCATACATTATTTTATTCCTGCCTGGTTCACACAACATTTAAATTATAAAACTTCAATAACGTCTAAATTGTGATGGTAAATTATTTCTTGTTCATGCATCAAAGGACTTCATCAATAATATGTTTTTACATTAAAAAAATGAAAGAATTAATAAAAAGATTAATTTGTTTGAAATATATGTGGTTCACATCAGAACTAATGTGAGAAAGGCAGTGGGGGTGGTGGTAAGGAATTAAAAAAAGAATGTTAACATAACTCTGTTTGCAATGTGGCAAGGCATATACCTGACCACGTCTACTTTTTTTGTGTGTACACACTATCACGGAAGCCATAAATACCTATCATCTACCAAACAACCAAATAATGGTTCACATGATAACTAATGCAGGAAAGGGGGGGGGGGAGGTGTAAGGGTATAAAAAATGTTAACATAACTCTGTCCAAGTGTTTGCAATGTGCCGATTCAGGCAGTCATCTGACCACGCCTACTTTTTTGTGCGTACACAATATCATCAACCCACAAATTCCTAACTCCTACCACACATCCAAATCAACCAAATAATGGTTTACATCATAACTGATGCAGGAAGGGGGGGGGGTGTAAGGGTATAAAAAATGTTAACATAACTCTGTCTAAGTGTTTGCAAATGTGCCGATTATGGCAGTCATCTGACCACACCTACTTTTTTGTGTGTACACGATATCATGAAAGCCACAAATACCTAACTCGATCCTACCAAACAATCAAATCAACATTTTTAAACGTATATTGACACAATTTTTCCTAAAAGTGATTTGTGGGTTATCATGAGTCATATCTATTGTCTCATGAATGAGATGCCTGGTATGTTGAAAGGGCAGTGACATGACTGGGAAAAGTCAAAATGCCCCAAGAACTAAATGAGTTGAAACATATACCAATGTATGTACTGGATAGTGTGTATATTTCATGTTGGAAGGATTTGTCTTGAATTTGTTTACATGAGGAGAAACAAATATTAATTTGCCAGTATTGAATTGATCTCCAGCCCTGATAGAAACTGATCCCACAGAAAGCTACACAACAAATTTCACTGTCGTAGCATTTATTGATAAAGATTGTTTAACCAAGAGGAAACATACGACTATGGAATTCTCACCGCAAAAACTTTAAACAGCTGTATATTCTTGATTCTGTTAGCATTACTTCCAATCCTTGCCATATATATCCCTGTAAGGCCCAATACCTTAAAGGTAAATGACATGATTGGGGGTAGTCCTCAACTTGGGCTGAAACTACTCCAGAATCAAGTAAACTATGCAAGGATTCTCCTGTGAAAATCTTGTAGTCAAACGTTGACTCATTCTAAAATAAACAATGTCAATATCACTCGTAGCACGGAAACCTGCTGTGTGTCTCTCTATGGGGCTTATTTTTATCGTCCCCGGATAAAATTAAGATACTCCTGTGTTTATGCTTGATTCTCCTTAAGTAAACAAATTACAGACAAATCCTCCCAGGTGGGAGATCCACTCCTGCTAGTGTATAGTTGGTATATATATTTCAATTCATTTGGTTCTTGAGGCATTTTCAAGTGTTCCCAATCATGTCACTAACCTTTAAGATCGTTAAAAGTTGATAGCCCCGTGAATTTCAGCACATTCACAGTCTTGCGAATACTATCAAATAATGGCCATGCAGGTCTGCACGCGGTAAGAACCATCCGTCACTGCACAGAGTAGTCGTTACGCATCAAACGTAACAATGTGATTTTGACATACTATATCAATCTTTCCAGATGCTCCGAGTCGGGAACGCATCAACTGTCGGAGTTCCATTGGTCAACCCATTTTTGGGGGTGAGTAAGAATAATTACTTGCACGTGATGATGCCCTCGTGCACTATCTACGTGACCAACCTGCCGCACGGTTTCCCGGCCATCCCTTCCCATCCCGTCTGTCAGCCGAATTCTCGCCAGCATCGGTCACAAGATAGAAACTGTCATAAATGTACGAAGGAGTGGGGGTGTTAGGTGTTCAAACACCCCCTTTTTTTGCAACACACCCCCTTTTTCCTGAAAACACCCCCCTTAAGTATATAGAAAAATTGGTTGCCGTCAGACTGATGACCTTTGTTTTTGCTTGTCTCGGCTGTCGGAGCTGATGACCTGTTTAAAATCTTATTTCATTTTTTTTGGTGGTATGGTTTAAAACATACATAGTTGGAAAGTTTGAGTTTGAGTTTTATTACCACCCATCACAACTCCCAACTCCACCTGGGTGAGGCCTGGTAGCCTCTCGCTGCTCCGCTCACTGACAATTTGAGGGACACGCCCAGTCAGCACGTTACTCACAGATTTAAGCTCTAGCATTTGAGGCTACCAGGCCCAACACAGGCAGCCAATGAGAATAATGGGTGGTTACAAAATATATACAGGACATTTCAGATTATTTTATATTGTTTTATATTAAATAAGATTTCAAAATTATATATAACTTTGCTTGTCACTTCGTTTTGACCCTGGAACCCATTCCTATTGGACCTGATGACCTTTTTCCTTGTCACTTGGACCTGATGACTTGTTGCTTTGTTTTGGATGATAATTAAAGCACCTCCATTTGAAAAATCCAGGGTACACTTAGATGGAAATTGTTGACACCATTTCATTAAGCCACAGGAAAAAAAAGCATCTTTCAATATATAAGAAACGAGTCTACAATATATGAATGTTATGTAACTTATAGTTAATCATATCTCTGAGGACTACAGCACACAGATTTCAAACTTTTTTTTCGTAGTCTTATATTCTTTAATCATATTCATATGTACTTTTCACATTATGTTTATATTGCTTGTAGTTGTTCTATGATTGAAGAAATAAATAAACTGAATTAAAACTGAAACAAATGCATGAACATAAACAAATACCTTTAAAAAATGTTAATTGCAAAAGATATAAAAAAAATGAAATTACTATGACTAAAAGCATTGTATAATTTTGTTGTGAGGATGAAAAATGAATTTTGATTGTTATTGTTTTATGCCAGACAATTCATCTCTTAATGGCCTGATCATTGCAGACACAGACAAATCTCAGACATATGTTGCAAGAAGCGATAAACCTCATTACAAGTTTTCACTTTTTTGTTCATTTAATCCAATCACGCATAAATCACTACAACTCTACAAACGGTATAACCAGCATGTCTACCTTATGTCTGTGGTGCGTCTGGAAACAGTTATGACTATGTGAAGTATGCAGCCACTTCACACCATGGAAACACACACGGTTGTCGCATATTTCAAGTACATTTCAAATCCTGATATACATGCTCACCTTAAAATGTGCTGGTAGGTACATGTTTGAACGTGGCCATGGTGAGAAGAAAAAAAGTCATACTTAAACTTAATGTCTTACACATTTGCAAACAAAACAAAAAAACACAAACATGCCAAGGTTCTTACATTTACACCTTTTCAATATCTCCTGACTTTCCAGGGCAAAAAAATATATATATATAATTTTCACGACCATTTTATATTTTCAGAGCTTGTAAAAATACTTCATTGCAATACTAGCAAATGTGCTGGTAGGTACATGTTTGAACGTGGCCATGGTGAGAAGACAAAACGTCATACTTAAACTTAATATTTTACACATTTGCAAACACACACAAACACGCCAAGGTTCGTACATTTGCACTTTTTCAATATCTCCTGACTTTCCAGGGCAAAAAAAAAAATTATATATAATTTTCACGACCATTTTACATTTTTTGAGCTTGTAAAAATACTTCATTGCAATACTAGCAAGCTCACAATCAATGGTTATTTTAAAGGCAGTGGATCTCATTTGCAAACATCCCCACAGACCAGGAAAAGATAACCCATGCCCTTAGGCTATTGATGAAGGGTATGTCTGTGAAATCTGGGGGTCAGTGATTGCCTAGAATTTGAAAAATGCAAAAGAAAAACAATAGCCATTTAGTGTACGTTCTATGGTAGGAATAATTTTTTCTCTTCCTGACATAACTCATGACATTTGACCTTGAACTGGATGAATTCCATGCAATAATGATTTTGATATGTGACTGCATTCATGTGACAAACTACACACAATTGGCATTTTAGCACTGCAAAAGACACCAATGTCAAATTAAAGGTAGTGTATAGTTTTTGGTAATTGTGAAAAATGGAATTTTCTCCTATCATGCCGCGTTGTTATACACATTTATAATCTATTAATACCCCAAAGATCACATATTCTGATACACTTCCATTTTCAAACTAGAAAAGTTCGACTGCACGCAGTCAAAGGGTATGCCTCCGCCCTGTGCGCCCACTAGCAGGTGAATCGATCAACTGTATTATCACTTTTTGTGAAAGGAACTAAATATCATTTTGAATTACAATCTTTCAGGTCTCATTTTAGACGCTTATCAAGACAATTGGTAGAGCATGGGAATCATGTAGCTCAGAATATTTTTAACTGTGGTAGAATTGTAGCCCATACTTTAAGTTTAAGTATGACTTTTTTCTTCTCACCATGACCACGTTCAACATGTACCTACCAGCGCATTTACTGAGTATTGCAGATGAAGTGTTTTACAGCTCTAAAAATGTAAAATGGTAATGAAAATTATTTATATATGTTTTTTTTTGCCCTGGAAAGTCAGGAGATATTGAAAAGTAAATGTACGAACCTTGGCGGTTTGTGTGTGTTTTTTGATGTGTTTGCAAATGTGAAAATTTAAGTTTAAGTATTACTTTTTTCTTCTCACCATGGCCACATGTCAAACATGTACCTACCAGCCATTTGCTAGTATGGCAATGAAGTATTTTACAAGCTCTAAAAATATAAAATGTCATCGAAAATTATAATAATATATTTTTGCCCTGGAAAGTAGCAGATTATTGAAAAGGTGTAAATGTAGAAACTTGGCGTGTTTGTGTGTGTTTTTGTTGTGTTGCAAATGTGTAAAATTTAAGTTTAAGTATGACTTTTTTCTTCTCACCATGGCCACGTTC
>JZLH01S0024757.1:34364-48464 GCA_001188425.1 Eucidaris tribuloides | reverse complement strand
CCATTTTCTCCAATAGACTTACTGTGTGTACACCTACGCTATTTAAACTCGCCCCGAGTTTTGTTTATTCATGCATAACTTGCCATTGGCAGTGTAACTTTCCAAACTTTTTTTATTCTGGGGTGTTTATTTGTCCATATGAACACTACTATGTAGTTCAGATATCAAAGTTTGACAATTTTTTTAAATTGAAGCTCCACAATGTTAGCGTATTACTTTAATATTTTACACATTTGCAAACACAACAAAAAACACACACAAACACGCCAAGGTTCGTACATTTGCACTTTTTCAATATCTCCTGACTTTCCAGGGCAAAAAAAAAAAAACTTATATATAATTTTCACGACCATTTTACATTTTTTGAGCTTGTAAAAATACTTCATTGCAATACTAGCAAGCTCATAATCAATGGTTATTTTAAAGACAGTGGATCTCATTTGCAAACATCCCCACAGACCAGGAAAAGATAACCCATGCCCTTTAAGGCTATTGATGACGGGCATGTCTGTGAAATCTGGGGGTCAGTGATTGCCTAGAATTTGAAAAATGCAAAAGAAAAACAATAACCGTTTAGTGTACGCTCTATGGTAGGAATAATTTTTTCGCGAGAAAAAATTCAAATCAGGGTCTAACGGTCGCTATAATTCCACTAAAACTGAGTTTCTAGCTCCTACATTTTGCTAAAGGTTCCCAGATGGCATTTTCTTCTAAATGCCATTGTATTTAGACAATATTAATTCTTACGCATGCAAAAGAGATCCCCTGCCTTTAACAATATCTTACATAAATGATTTGTCCCGATTTTCAAGAAGAAGCTGAGGATTGCCTGAATTTCCCTGACTTTTTGCTTCTGGAAAAAGTATTTTCAAATTCCCTGACTCATTTGAACCCTGTACAGAGGATTGACAAAATCTGTTCCACTGCACAATGCATTACACACCTACTTAGAGAAAGTTGACTAAATTAGGAAATGAACCAATCTGACATGCAAACCCCCCCCCCCCCAATAAAACAAAATAATAAACACTGTAGAACTTTGCTCAACTCAAAGAGTGGTTTTTATGACAATATATGATGTTTATTTCACTGATACACTATCCCTAACTTTAACCCTAACCCTAACCCTTATTCTAACCCAATCTTTAACTCTAATCCTAACCCTAATCTGAACTGGAAACCCAATGACAACCCTTACCCTAACTCTTCGTCTTCTCTTTGTCTTCGGAGATATTGTCATCAGAGCAACGGTCGCTGGAGCTGGTCTCAAAAGAATAATAATTACAACACGAGAGTTTCTTTGTTTTTCAAACACTGCATAACTTTGTTTTACTCAAAGGTGAATAACATGCCTCCCCCACTCCCCCAACCCCCCCCCCACCAAATTTTTTTTAACCCATTGGCTACGAGAACCGGGTGTGTCCTGTATTAACCCTATAGTAATTACAGGATCTGGGAGGCATATGGGGTTAAAATAATACATATCGTCGGCTTACAGCCAGAAGGGCGCTATTGCTGTACAAAGTACATAGCCTTAGCGCCCTTCTGGTTCTAAGCTGACGATATATCCAAACTACAATTCAACTACTGTGCAGTCAATAGGTGTACGCCTCTCAGCCCATCCTTGGTACTCTGCGGGTACTTACGACCTTGCACTTCATCAAAGTTTATTGATATCTCTTCCTGACATAACTCGTGACATTTGACCTTGGACTGAATGAATTCCATGCAATAATGATTTTGATATGTGACTGCATTCATGTTGCAAACTACACAAAATTGGCATTTTAGCACTGCAAAAGACACCAATGTCAATTTAAAGGTAGTGTATAGTTTTTGGTAATTGTGAAACATTGGAATTTTCTCCTATTATTCCGCCTTGTTATAGACATTTATCATCTTTTAATACCCCAAAGATCACACATTCTGAAACACTGCCATTCCATTTTTTTTAAAAGAAATTAATAAATGATAAAAATGTCACATGGGCCCCAACAATATTGCTATCGAAATCATGATGTACAAGCTTGTTGATGATATCTACTTATTGATCATTTAAAAATCACAATGTCATTCTAAACAATTTCATGAACGACTGACACAGAAATTGTCTGATTGACATAATTAACAACTCTGGTTTTGACATGATCATGCGGTTAATATGAATTATGAAATATTAATAAATACATCATCCATACAAACTATATTGTTCCATCACCAAATTCATCCTCATTACAAACAATTTGAATAATTGAACTCCACTATTTATTGATTAAATGAAGTTTAAATATTGGTGATCAATCTTGCTTTTCAGCTAAGTTCTGTGCATGGGAACTAATGTCACCAACAGGTAATGCAAACTATGGACGTTCTACAGTGAAAATACGAAATTATTAACTCTTGATGTCAATAGTGTTTAAAGCATTTCTTGACAGTGCCACATTAAGCAACTTTTGCAGGATACAGAGAACTTCAAACACCTATTGACACATACATGATGGGGAAATGCATTGTATACATATGTTGTAGATAAAAGTATTCCCTATCTAACAATATAACTTTTATTACACTCTTGTGAATATTTCTGAAGTTGTCATGATTTTTTTTAAAGTTATTCATTTCGAATAAATTCACATTGACACTCACATACATTCAAAACATATTTGTCACATTTCACAAACATTTTGTTATAACAATCTCAAATTTGTACGAAAATATCAAATTTGAACCTACAAGTTTTATAGCTGCGCAAAATTCTGTATGATAATTTGGCGCACAGAGCGCGCTGAAATTTTTTGGAATTTTTTTTCAATTTTGCCCCCCCCCCAATCCGAAACATGGATCGAGGCCCTGCCATCTTGTACTTCAATTTGTTCCAACATACCAGCTACAACTTCATTATTATGTGTATAAACTTGATGACAAGTTATCCACACAATAAAAAAAAAGCCAGGTTGCCAATTTCAAATTTTCTTAACATTCGTTTTCAAGGAAAATGTCTGTAGTTTATTATCTTCCATTCTTTGTAAAATCTATAACTTCATAATATCATTATTTGATTCATGTTTTCCACTCATTACAAACTTTCACCACTGAACATTTCAAGTTAACATTTTCCTTTTATGCAAAACAATCTAACAAGGTTAGTGTTCTCTGTAACTCCAAAATGGTGTAACTGCCTCCTATTTCAATCACCCCCCCCCCCAAAAAAAAAGTTTTGTCCAAGGAAAGAAAAACAAAGCAGACAATCATTATGACTAACATCAACAACATAGCTTTAAGTTCATAGAAGTGTTTGGTTGTATTTCATTTCTTTGTAGAAAAAAAATCCCATCACTTATTGGAATGAACACTATTTAGAAGATATATGCATGGACAGAATCAATTTCATGTTCTAAAAATTGTGAGACCATATGGCAATTATTGCATGTATTTCCATTTTAAACCAGGAAGCTGATAAAAGATTGTGTCTGCGTGTCATTTTAATCACTTTAAACAGGATGTGTTACTGAAACTAGAAAACAATGCAGGTGTGAAATGGGGGTGGGGTGGGGTGGGGTTGGACCAGAGGGTGGGGACTCACTCTGTTGCTTTAAAGGCAGAATTCTTGACTTGCTTGTAGTTGTATGAGTGACAAAATGTTTTAATCTGGTTGTTGAAAAGTAGAAGGGTAGTCGCAACATGATCATCTGGAGAATAATTTGTGAGATATTAGGAGAAATGTATTCTTTTTCAGAGGGTGTAATTGCACTGGCTGAAATACCAATGTATATGTTTACATGTATGTCCTGATTCATAACATTGGGATGCAGTCATTACAACTTTGGAAACATTGATTCTAGATTGATTTTGTGGTAATTTTCATCCTCAATTTAATCTGGTTTTCAAAACGTAGCAGGGCAGTTGCAACATGACCATCTGGGAAATAGTTTGTGAGATATTTGGAGAAATGTGTTCTTTCTCAGAGGGTATAATTGCACTGGCTGGAATACCAATGTATATGTTCATGTCCTGATTCATAACATTGGGATGCAGTCATTAGTCATTACAACTTTGGAAACATTGATTCTAGATTGATTTTGTGGTAATTTTCATCCTCAATTTAATCTGGTTTTCAAAAAGTAGCAGGGCAGTTGCAACATGACCATCTGGGAAATAGTTTGTGAGATATTTGGAGAAATGTGTTCTTTCTCAGAGGGTATAATTGCACTGGCTGGAATACCAATGTATATGTTTACATGTATGTCCTGATTCATAACATTGGGATGCAGTCATTACAACTTTGGAAACATTGATTCTAGATTGATTTTGTGGTAATTTTCATCCTCCATTTAATCTGGTTTTCAAAAAGTAGCAGGGCAGTTGCAACATGACCATCTGGGGAAATAGTTTGTAGAGATATTTGGTAGAAATGTGTTCTTTCTTCAGAGGGTATAATTTGCACTGGCTGGAATCCAAAGTATATGTTCATGTCCTGATTAAAAATATTGGGATGCAGTAATTACAACTTAAGAAACATTGATTGTAGACTGATTTTGTAGTAATTCTCACTTATCTGAGGATTCAATACAGTGGATCCATCATCTTAAATTCAGAAATGGAAGGTTTATTACACGATGTTTGCAACTAAAAGGTAGTGTACAGTTTTTTTTATGGGGAAAACTGAATGTTTTTTTCTTCTTGTAATGTTTAAATAGACCCATATCATCTATGAATGTCCTGAAAATGGCACACTTTGAATGCTTCCAATTTTTAGAAATAATAAGAAATAAAAATGTCAGGGGGGGGGGGGCACTGACATTGTTTGCCATATAAATACGATATACATTGTTGTCTGTGCCTGATAACCAAGTTTTGGTTGGTTTTATGTTTTCTGATGTCTGGTATACTAAGTGAAAGCTATTTAGAGATGTAGCTTTAGTTTCAATGTTTTGAAAGAAATAAATACTATCACTTTCACTGGTATCTTGAACTCTATACTCATCTTTTGCCATTGGCATTTACAAAAACACATTGAATAACATATTACGGAAACAACTGTGGGATTCTATCCAATTGAAGATATTTCCTTATCACTCAAACAATGTAAAAAGTAGATGATTATGATATGTTGAATGTTGATTGGATAATGATTAGGTAATGATGGGATAATTCTTTAACATTATTATATAATGAACTAAACCATGTCAGTTTTTTTGAAATAAAATATTGGACTTTACAATAAAGTGGAGTCAAAGAATATTATATGCTCTTCCAATTGCATGGTCTAATAAAACATAATACAAGAAGAAGCTTTCTTTCTATCCTATCTTTGAAAAGTTTAAAGGAACATTTATAGAAAGACAACATATTATAGTATCGCACGATATACATATCTTACAGAGCAGCTATCACCTGTTACAGCAATGAACTTCGAATGTCATTATCAAAGCAATATATAGAACACTTCGCATAAACGAAATTAGGGGGTGGTAAAATCACCACAACGCTTCGCAAAAAAGAAATGGGCGCCAACAATTGACGCCAACATCGGGACCAATTGCTCCGTTGCTGTCCGAAGAACTCTCCAGCTGTGACGTAAGAGACGGGTCGTGACTTCGGCAACTTCCGGGTACGTATCCCTCTATGCGTATGGATGAAAGGAAACCCCGAACTTGTGCTGTATTCTCCCTTATGAAAAATAAAAGTGATAGGCCTAATACTTCCACGTTTGCAATTTACGTCCATTATTTCCAACTTAAATGTTCTACATGTTCTTAACGAAATTGATTGTTTGAGGAAAAACGCTTTTAAGGGGGAAAGGACTCCGATCCTACCTAAGGTGTTCACAACGGGCTGTATTTATTCGCTATTCTGGAGGTCAGTGTTCGCGAGTCGGCCGCGCGATTTTGCACTTTATGACATATATCGACGGAGAACTTTACCTCTTTCCACCATGGATAGAATCAGTGATATTAATTACATCATTATGAATATCATATAGATGAGAACAAATAGCACCAATCAGTGCCGTCGTAAACTTGGACAGTATCATTTCAGACTGTAGCTGGTGAATATGAGTCGTGCTGATTCTTGGTGTTTCAGCATTCATAGACGCGAGTAATGCAGTTGGGGCCGGTAATAAGCGCTCTTTAGCAGGCTGAGCTTAGCTGCTCGGCCTGCAGCGGCCCGATTTAGCTCGCACCAGCCGCTTTGGAGCCGACCGCAGAAGGCTGTTCTATCAGCAATCAATAGCTGCGCGCGATTTACATTAACCTGCGCGTGCAGTTCAACAAAGCCATAAACAGAAGTAGTTAGATCTAAACATTACACCGCCAGTTATAGCTTAGATCTTTTATCGTCAGAGAATTCTACTCGGAACTGATTCTACAATAAGTACGTTAATTTAGTTCCGACACAATTCAAGTTCAGGGTGTTGTCGGGGTTTGTTTTTCAACTATTTCCAGAATAGGCGCTACAGCTCTCCGGCACACGGTGAGTTAAACACGCATTTTGTTTCGGCAGATTGTCCCCATTTCCGTGCCAATCAATGACATAAATAATGGCATCATGATAATGTGTTTACCACCGGAAGAGCGATAACAACATAGTATGTCAGAACATTAACAATTAAACAATAATTAAGATACTCGTTTGTGAGAGTATTGAGCTGACACACCTCTATAAATGTATCGTTATCGCAGTCCGTCAGGCTGAGCTGCGTGCTAGCGTATCCGGAAGTGTGACGTCACACAAAAAGGCTTTTCCTGTAGCCGTTTTCGGCAGATGGGGGAGACTGGGTTCAATTTATCGGCAATTTTATTTCATAAACTCCGAACGTGCGACCACTTTCAATAGGCATGTTAGCCTGCCATAAAATGTTAATAGATAACTCATTAAATTATAAAGTAAACTAAATTTGTTGAATTTAATTCCTATGAACTATCAACTTAACATTAGAACATATCTGTCACGCTGCAGCGTTAAATTCCTAGTGTCTGTCAAAATGAACTATTGAACTGTAATCATGCAGGAAATAAATAACCAAGAAAACACATTTATCACGAATACCTCCGAAAAGTATTAAGTGAAAGATATTCTAAAAATGTGGCTTTAGTTTCAAACTATTTACGGAAGTAAGTATTATTGCTTTCAACAGTATCTTTGACACTGTACTCAGCTTTCGACATTGGTATTAAAAAAAAATCCAATAACATAAGATAAACAACTGTAGAATTTGATTCACAAGAAGATATTTCCTTATCACTTAAACAATGTGAAGAGTAGATGAAATGATATATTACATGTTGATTAGATAATTAGGTAATGATAGATGTTCTTCAACCTATTGGAAAATGAACTATATCATGTCATTTTTTAAAAACAAAATATTATACTTGACAATTAAATGGAGTCTATGAGTATAATAGGCTCTTCCAATTGGTCTAATAAAAGATAATAAAAAGAAAAGTTCTTTTAATCTAACTGTAATTCTTTGATAAAGTTTCACATTAAGAACATTCTGTCACATTGCCTACATAAATTATTTGTGTCTGTCAAAATAAGCTATTGACCTGTGACCATACAGGAAAACAAAAAGAAAACACATTTATCATAAATATCTCCGAAAAGTATTAAGTGAAAACTATTTAAAGACGTGGCGTCAGTTTCAATGTTTTTCACAACATAACTACTATCACTTTCCAGTGAACGATGTGATTCAATTATCCAAATCACGTCTACATTATCATGGACTCTACACTCGGCATTCGACATTGGCATTTAAAAATATCAAGTAACATATTAAAGGCATTGTCTAACATTATGGAAGTCTGCTTAAACAATTGTTTCAATTTGATTTCTGACCTGTATGATAGTGTTTGAATGGTGAAATATACATATAAGAACACAAAACTTTCAACGGTTATGTTGTTACTTGCAAAATATGTACGGATATATATTGGTACATGAATTAATTAATGTTCAGGGACATAAATTCTATACCATGGCAGTCAATGGAGGAAAACTGGAATGGTCACCTCATTAATTTCCAGTTTCTAATAGCACTGAAAAATTATTGTTTTGAACTGCATTTTTTTTTCTTTTTCAGGGCATCATTTTAGACCTTATCACAGACACTGGTATCATGGTAGATCATGCAGCTCAGATAGTCAAAACCAAAAACATTGTCAAACGATGCCTTTAAGCTAAACAACTGTTGGATTTGATCCATTGGAAGATTGTTCTTCATCACTTAATGTATACAGCAAATGGAAATGACATATTATATGTTAATAAGAAACCACATAAAATAATAAAATAAATAATATGTTACATGTTGATTAGAAACCATATAATTGACAGAGCTAATATAATGTTTAAGTAGGTGACAGGCAATTCCTCAAAACTGTTGTATAATAAACTACACTGTATCACTTTCATAAAACAAAATGTTGTTGTACTTTACCACTCACAAGCTTAAAATGGTAGTACAGTATTCTTATACCATGAAAAAACAATTCTCAATTGTATTGATTTATAAAAAATTCTTTGATAAAGTTTTAAGACCAGTTGATGAGTTTAGATCTAAAATGCTAACTCTATGAAAGTAAGTTTGGAAAAATGGTTGATTTGTAATTCCCATTTTTTTCCCAGTTTTGTTTTGGTATGATATCGTTGAGTAACATACTTCATATCATATTAGTATAAAACAACTTTTAAAGGTAAATGACATGATTGGGGGTAGTTCTCAACTTGGGAACTATTCTAGAATCAAGTAAATAATGCAAGGATTCTACTGTGAAAATTTTGTAGTCACATGTTGACTCATTTTAAAAGTAATATGATCAGAATGCCTTATGACAGCCAAATTTGTTGCATAGCATTCTATGGGATTAATTTCTCTCGAGGCTCAAGAGAAATTCAGTCCTGGTAGGTCCATGCTTGATTCTCCATAAGTAAACAAATTCAAAAGAAATCCTTTTAGCTGGGAGATACACTCCAGCTGGTGTATAAACTAGTATATCTTACATCCAGTTTGCTTCTAAAGGTATTTTTTATTTCTCATAATCATGTCACTGCCCTTGAAGAATGTTTTGGAACATAAGTAATTTATGTTGGCCCTTTTTTACAACTTTATCTTTTGAAAATCACATTTTACCTACTAAATATGAATAACACATCAATGGAATAAACTCAAATTGGATGAAAAGTGGATACAAAACATTTTGGAAATGAACTCTTCTATGACTTTTAAAAAACAGCAAGCTCTGGAAAGTTACCAGTTTAAAAGGAATTTTGAAGTTACAATGTTGGGTGAGGAAGGGGGAGGGGGAGGGGAGTGGGGAAGAACAACCATTTGGGTATCTAACACACGCACTGATATCTATTTAGGAATTACGCTCAAATAACAATATGTAATTCAAAATAAATTTCAGTACTATCCACTATCCATAAGACCTAGTGTTTTCCACTAAATCCTCACATTGTGAGGTTACCCCGGCCCACCTCCGTTTTGAAAAAAAAAATGACCTGAAATTTATTAGATCTACCAAAACACCTACTGTCTTTGTATGCATATACTAATTACCATCATCAGAATTAAAACTTTAAGAACTTCATCTCCAGGCTCCACTAAAGTTTCTTCAAGACTTCAAGGACCCTAACTATGCATGGAATGAGTCCATTTCATGTTGATTACAAAACCCTGTACTTATTGATGTCGCATTTGTATGACAGTGTGTTGGAGTGAATCATTCCTCCGCATATCCGAGAGAGTCTGACCTTTGGCGACCTCGAACATTTTTCGGATGGTACGTGCATGGTTAAGCTTTGGGTATAACCAAAGCGTTTATCTGTTTCCAACGTGAACCACGGTTTTATTAAATTATGCAAAAACAAAAACAGAATTGGGTATAAGCAGGAGTCAATTGAATCTTGTCAAAGGGTGGGGAGTGGGGGTGGGGGTGGGGGAAAGTGTGCATCAAATCACGCCCTTCACCAAAAAAACAACATTCACACATGCCTTTCTCTGTCATTACCAGGTGGTGGACTGAATATAAAACCAAATTGTGCTGAATCTTTTGTTTTTCCACCCAAGGATAATAGCTTGCCACTGGGATTGTTCAAAAGGTTGGGGTTACGGAATTACCCTCCTTTTGACAGCGAAAAAATAACGGTTGATTGGAAACATGACTTTGGAAGTTTTTATTTTGAATTGACAGTGATGAGCAACATCGAATCAAAGTTTGTTCAATGAACAACAAATTTGAAAAATTTTGGAAAAGTCAAATCACTTGTGTGATTTTCCAAAAAAACCATTTATAATTAATTAAGAGCTCTGTCCATTTAGAAATGTCAACATCAAAGTTGTGATTCTCTTCTAAATGATGGATGACAATGTATGAGGCTTGAAGGAAGACTATGGATTGTCTATTGTTCTGGGACCTTGCATGAACTTTGGTTTCCAATAGAGCTAGTCTCACCTCAAGACTTATATGAATGACAACAATCTACAACAACAATCGTCATTATGATAATAATGGAGATTTGTCATGTGCTCGTCTGGCAGAAGGGCCCAAGCAAATGTTCCTGGCAGAAGGGCATTAGCAGTAAATATTCTCTAATTTGAGAAATGTGGCCTTATTTGATATTTGAACTTAACAAACTGACAAAAGGATCTAAAAATATCACACTACTTTGTTTAAATGTGAAAAGAGCCAACGGTTTTCAGGTGAGAGGCAACTAAAGGTTAACGCCTTCTGCCAGAAACGTTTGCTAGCACCCTTCTGCTGGACAAGCGACGATACGTCTGTCAGATTGTCACAGAGTGATTTTATCTCCTGGCTCAGAAAAGACATGATCTCTTTACATATTTTCATTGAAATGAAATGGGCTATATGAAATACTAACAAACATCGCAACTTGCATGCTAGTAGCTATTGGTATAATGGGACATGTTACTTCTGAAAAAAAGATCATCTTAATGATAAATAGCATGATTAGAGCTGGTCAACAACTTGTGGTATAACTATTCTAGAATCAAGTAAACTATTCAAGGATTCAGCTGTGAAAATTTTATGGTCAAATGTCGACTCATTTTAAAAGAACTACCATCATCTGTGTGACAGGCAAATTTGTTGTGTAGCTTTCTATGGGAGTTAATTTCTATCGGGGCACAAGAGAAAATTTCAGTACTGGTATGTTCATGCTTGATTCTCTATAAGTAAACAAATTCAAGATAAATCCTTCCAGCTAGGAGATACACTCAAGCTGGTGTATCTTTGGTAAATCTTTCAACCAGTTCGGTTCTAAAGGCATTTTTTTTTATTTCTCTCAATCATGTCATAGCCCTTTAATGATTAACAAGTAATGATGTAGGATGTGGGTTTTCCCAATCAAGAGGAAACCTTACACTGCAAGTAGTGAATACATTGGTATATGTCCTAACTCATTTGCTTCTTGAGTCATTTTCAAGTGTTGCCAATTATATTATTAGCCTTTAAGTAAGGGTGGAGTAGGAGTGAAGAGGTACCTCTCTCTTTCACTTTGACAAAAATCACAAAAAATGTTGTACGGTCTGAACAATATTGTTGCGATAGCTGCATGATCCAAAACTTTCCAACAACTCTAGACCTATAGCTGTCGGACAATCCTTTCATTACTCTCTCTCTCTCTGTTATGTATGCTCATAAAACTTGTTCTGAATGGGCTATTGTTCAGATATCGCTATTTACATTTATACTTTCAAAGAGAGCACTTCAACCATTATCTTCATGCGATTGTGCAATTCTGGGCGCGGGGTCACCGGCACGTCTGTACGTGCAGTACTGAGGAGATAAATCTTACATGTTGAATGTAGCTACACATACTTTGCACGAGATTTGGTGTATCATGGGCCAAGTTTGAGCTCATTCTCGCGGTTTTCTACAACTTGGTTCTGAGGAGAAATAAAGAGGGAAGAAAGAACAAAGGGGGAAACCCATACTCAAGTGCTACTCAAAATGTTTGTCACCAGTTACCACCGATTGCATTCCAACTTAACCGCAACGATATTGCTAAAACCAAAGTAAAGTTTTGGTAGGTCAGACAAAGTTTTTCACTGTCTTTCACAAAGTATAGTATTGTCATGCCAGAAATCAGAAAACAATGGCAAATCTACTGAAAATTGTTTTAAAATGACATATTTTGATTTTTAAATCATCAGTGAACAGATATATATATATATATCTTTGTACATTTCCTATAGCAAAAGTTGGGGGGTGTCAACTTTTTAAGTTCTTATTTCTTTTATCATTCTAAAAATAATAGATGATATATGGCTTGTTACCTTTGACCTTAATCAACATCTTCTTAATCTACTCAAATCTTGAAATGCTGTTAGTAATATGAACGCACAAAGCACATTATATGTTTTATTTGTTTTTCTTTATGAAATTGCTTCCTGCTCTTGCTCGAGGAAGAAGAAGTAAAAGTTTATTCCTGAAAAAGGATACAGGAAAGAACATTGCAGGTACCGGTACTCCAGATGAGTGTTTGTCGGGAACTAAGAGGCAACATTATCTCAGGAAAAAATGTTGATAAGTAAACATGTGACAATGCCACAATGTTGTCTTTGGGTTTAAAGACACAGTTGAACATTGTGGAAGCCCCATTTAATAAAAAAAAATATGATACAAGATCTGCAGATGATGCTGAAATGTACATAGGCTGATGAAAGAGGAGGTATGCTACAGCAATGAAACTAATCATTAAATTCAATCTTTTCTGATATTAACTGTGTTGTCATTTTTTCAGATATCTGTTCTTGTTTTTCTGTTAGAAAAGATTTTACAATGATAGTAGAGGTTTCTGAAACTGGTCATCTTAAGCAGATTTTTGATGGCAGAGACTTGCCCATCCAGACAGGGGTCATCTTTCCTGGGTTCTTTTCCTGTTCTCCTGAGATTCGTTCCAATTTCTTTACCACAAACTTAATAATGAAAAGTATGCTCAACAGTGATAATCACATTTTGGGCCCGGTGGGTCTGGAAAGCAAGTTTTTGCCATCAAAAAACGAACTAAAATGACTATTTTTCAGAACTCTCAACTGCCAATGTAAAATCATTTTTAACAGAAAAATGAGAAAATATATCTGAAAAGAAACAATTGGTAGTTAGCATCAGAAAAGGTTGAGACGAATGACTAGTTTTGTTGCTGTAGCATAGCTCCTTCTCAGTGAACTTTTCAGTCTCCCTTTGTAGTGTTTGAATGGACAAATAAACAAGAGCCCCGGGGGGCATGACACTCACCTGAGGTCTTGCAAACTCTCTATGGTACCCATAGAAAAAAAATCAGTTATACATATAGTTTTGGCCCTTGGAGCCTGATATCTACGCACCAACATAGCCAAATGAACCAGTTGGAAAACTTTGCATCCCCTTGCCATGTAGCTGATTTTGCCAAGTTAAATTAAATTCTAACATCCCTTTTTATAAAAACAAGGCATGCCCTAGTATCTTAACATTTGACCTTTGACATACTTGTGTGACCTTGACCCAAATTAACATTGAGGTCACTATACATGTAGGATCTACCATCCAAGGTAGTCACAAATGGGCCAATACCAACCAAAGATGAAACTTGCAGGTATATTCTATCATTTGACTTCATTGACCTTTGACCCCTAATAACATTGAGGTCCCTGTTATGCATCTACCACCAAGTTTGGTTACAAACGGGCTTGTGGTTAGAAAGTTACCTAGTTTGGCCCTTATGGGCCCTGCCCCCTAGGCCCCGAGGGGTCTGGTCTACCATTCCAGGAATCCTCTATCCCCCCCTGGAGGATCATTCCACCAAGTTTGGTCTAAATCTATTGATGTGAATGTGAATTATTCCCATAGGGCCCTACCCCAAACTTTTGCCCCCTTAGGGCCAACGGGGCCACCCCTGGCAATGTCATGAGGAACATTAATTCAGCACATATAGAGGTATCAAGACACAGAGTGGCTATTAACTAAACTATTTTCTGGATCTAGAGAAGAAGATGTTTGAAAACTACCTACTTTTTGGCCCTTTAGGCCCTGCCCTGGGCCCCTATGGGGGCGCAGGTTACAATGAGGGACCCTTTTGGAATCCCCACCC
>JZLH01S0024743.1:0-16461 GCA_001188425.1 Eucidaris tribuloides | reverse complement strand
CTATGAATGTTTTTAATAAAATATTTCATTTATGTTATCTCATTGTTTCCGTTGTCTCGATCAAAGTAAATGACTATGACTGTGTTGTGTGTGTGTGTGTGTGTGTGTGTGTGTGTGTGTGTGTGTGTGTGTGTGTGTGTGTGTGTGTGTGTGTGTGTGTGTTATTTGTGCTTCTGTTTGTATGTTGCTGTTTTTCGATGTAATGTTGACTGATAAGCATGGTAGAGATTCGTATGTTGTACCGTGGTGGTCATTCGTTGTAAAGTGGGTATAGTTATGTTGTTGCTGCTGGTGCTGGTGCTGTGTTGCCAATTTTAGTGATCCAATAAACCTATAGGTGATGACAAATAGAATTAATGGAAAAACAAGTATGGCATTTGCGTAGTGATTTATTTTTAATGGAAATATGATAGAGATCCCGTCGAAAAAAATCTTCTGAGTCAATCATAACATTTACTTTCATTTGTGCTTTATTTCTTCACTGGAATTTAAAGTCAAATAATTACCAGTTCAGCGAGCAAGAGCAATGAGCGAATGGCTTGTGTCAAATTTTGAAATCTTCAGTCGTAAAACGCATTTTGCTTCATAATATAACAATCAATGTGATTGATTTAAATTTTGTTTACTTCATCATGTTCATTGGGGGTAACAAAACGGGCAAAACCCCTTCCCCGCGAGTACATCATTGTGTGCATCTGTTTTTGCATGATGTTTGAGACAAAGTATGACTTACAGTGACTTCAATATTACAGCATTTGTACGTTTTTCAATTGAATTTCAAAATTAACTTTAACATTAGGCTATCAATATTATTTCCCTTTTCCTGTTCCATTCATAAGTTAGCAATTGCGTGTATTACATTGTTTCATTATTCCGATCATTCCAGTCATACTCTGCAGTTACCAACATTATTTTTAGCTTCTAGGTATTTCCTACCTTAAAGTGATAGGCTGACATTGTGGAGCTTCAATTTCAAAAATTGTCAAACTTTGCTATCTGAGCTACATAGTAGTGTTCAAATAGACAAATAATCACCCTAGAATACAAAAGTTTGGAAAGTTATGCTGTCAATGGCAAGGTATGCATAAACAAACAATTTCTACTCCGGTGGATGGTAAAATAGCCTTGATCTGCACACAGTAGGTCTATGGGAGGAAATGGGCAGGTGAATCCGGTCAATTTGAATGCTTGTAGATTTTCACTTTTTTAAAGCACGAAATCTTCATTTTGAAATACATTTTTTTTCAGGGCATCATTTTTAGACCCTTATCAAAGACAATTGGGGCATGGAGGATTATGTAGCTCACATTTTTTTAACTGTGGTAAATGTTAGCCAGTGGCTTTAATAATCGTCATACAATTAAAGTTTAGTCAGGGTAAACTGGGTATGACTAAGATAATGGCATCTTACCGCTAACAGGGATACAGGATATAACCAAAATATTGCTCATTACTAGGATAAATAATTAAACATTTAGTAGGAAACGGTTTATGTCGTCGGTTTGTTCATTCACTGATTTAATTGTAATGCGGATATTTCACAAGTTTATTAAATCATAATATTCCCAATTTTCTTGCTAACTGCATTAAGTGGGTTAAATGTGATCTCTACACAGTTTGTCGGTATTGAAATTAACACCTTTTTTTTATAGAGGACCACACCCTCGGGGTAATACTAACGAGTGTAGAAAATAATCATCAAATTCGTAAAATAACAACATTGGGTGTTAAAATAAATACCGGAAATTTCACACCGGTTTGGAATTCATGATGTTGTCCCGTATATTTGCAGTGTACCAACTTATCAAAGGGAATTGATGAATTAATTTTATTTGTTGCCCCTTATTACCATCTCGTCTCTCCCCAGACCCCCCCCCCAAAAAAAAACAAAAAAAACACCAAAAACTAGAGTACAGTTTTGGTCGATCCCACAAACTTTTAATCAGTGTTTCAAAAGGTTTTGACACTAACGAGAAAACACCACAAACCCTACCAAAAATTGCTGTTAATTATATATTGTGAATTTTAAAGTAAAAGCAAGCAGATCATAATATCCACTATTAATTGCACTATTTCATATATTTCAATATTTGTCGATATATCTATATTTGTCATATTTTCCTTTTTTCATTTTAAGAACTTTCACCATGATTATTGTGTTTCAGATCTTGCAAGTTTAAACCCATATAAAAAGATACATAATGCTGTCTAAAACCAGAGTAGGAAAAAAAATTAATCAGTAAACTAAAACTTTGATCATAAACTATACAATACAATATCCTTAATCTTTTATTTATCGAATTTTGTTCCAACAAAATAATGAGTCGCAGTGAATGACAGGCGAGAGGATCAATCTGTATTCTCACGAGAAAATCAAGAAATTGAAGCAAATACGGCAATCTATGTGTCCCGACTTTGCATGTCCCGTATTGGAAATGTACACCACTCTGCTGTTAACAAAATTCAGCTGAACCACAGTTACGTCAGCCCATACGGGCCTGAAGTGTGCTATATGCCTGTTTGAGATTGTGTAGTTGTTATGGCGTTGAAGAATTACTCTCATACGTCTTTGTTTGTGTGCTTGGAAATGTTTAATTTTGTAATATTAATAACGATAATAACGTCTTATTTACCCAAGGTAGCATTTTCATTGACAAATACTGCTCTCAGAGAGGGCCCTGCAATTATTATTATTATTACCGCAGTTTCCTCCAGGTCCCTCTTAGTTGCGGAGCAGAAATGTGGATAAATCACCCTGTTGAAGGACGACAATGCCCGTGGAGGGAATCGAAACCAGTTTCTCAAGCGTGAAAGTTCACTTATTTCACGTATTTCCAAACGAAAAAAAATGTATTTAAACTCATACGGAAGACAGTAAGTTATTATTGCACCTAACCCCCCCCCCGTAAAAAATAGACATATACAATCGTGTCAATAAAGGCTTGCACTCAAAACACGAACAAGCGTGCTTGCACGAAATTACACAAGTTCATTTTTGCATGAAATTTGGAATACGAAACTTTTTTGTTTACACTTGTATTACCAATGTATCTGTCGTTCTAAATTCAACTCAAGAGATCTCCTGCATTTAATTAATAACGTCCTGATCATTATACCTTTAGTCATTACGCGATTAGCGAGTGTGTGAATTCACCTCAATTATTCAAATGCCATACCTCGATGAAGAACTTCTCCAACCAAAGTTTAAATTTCTGTAATATTGATTTGTAAATACAAATGATGAAAATCAACATTGTAATCCAAATTTCACATCGAGTAGATTACGCGTGGATTTTGTAAACTTCTGTACATATAGGCACAGATGTATTTCTTCCACAAATGTTATTATACACAAAAACAGGGGCGTCGATCCTAGGGTGGCAAGGGGGGTGGGCAGTCGCCACCCCAAATGCGAAATAGTGGGGGGTAGGGCAAACACATCGATTTGTCCCCCCCCCCCCCTCCCTTTCATGAATTGTAATGCAAGGATGCGTTTAAAAAGCAGTGCAAGATACCACAATACATTAAACATAACAGAAAATACCACTTAATCTACACAATCTTTCAATTTTTCGTCGTGCTTCGCGCTCAAAATTCCATATTGCGCCGATTTTTGACATTTTGAAATTTTTGACATTGTTCTTACTCCCCCCCCCCCATCTGAACAATAGATCGACGCCCCTGACAAATATATATGCAATGAGCATCTTACGGTAATAAATACACCTGAATTTTCACAAGTACCGTCCGACTGCAGTGATGAGTAAATCATAAACGAATTCTTAATCCGGTTCGTCACCTTCCCGTGATTTATGGCTAATCATTTGAAGGAACAACATAATTCGAACGATTATTTGTTTTCTTCTTTGCCCATATCCGAAGCAGTCTGTCGATTAGTGTTTAATCGTGTTCACTGTAAAGAGCTAACGAGGACCGTCTTCTTGATTATTGCATACTGCGATCCTGTTCAACAGTATACATACTTGATATCGAGTGGTAATAAGGGTGACCTAAAAAAAGATTAATCTAATAACGCTGAAGTGTGTTTTTCTATTACATGATCCGTGAAAAACTAAGATATTTGTGTGAATTTAATTACTACTTTTTTATCTTGATAAAAAATTGTGACGAGGTCGACGACGATGATGATGACGATGGTGAAGATGATGGTGGTGGTGATGATGATGATGATGATGATAATGATAATAATGATGAGGATGAGGATAATGAGGATGATGAGGATAATGAGGATGATGAGGTGGTAATTATGATGATGAGGAGGAGAATGAGGATAATAAGGATGATGACAATGATGAAGATAATGATGATGATATCGATGACGACGACGATAATAAAGATGATGATGATGATGATAATGATGTCAATGATAATGATGATGATGAAGATAATGAAGATGATGACAATGATCATGATAATAAAGATGATGACAATGATGATGATGAATATGATGACAATGATCATGATGATGGTGACGAAAATAAAGATATTTATGATAATGATGATGATGACGGTGATTATGATGATGATGATGATGATGATGATGATGATGATGATGATGACGACGATGATGATGATGATGATGATGATTTCTATTTACTGGTTGCAAATAAACGATCTTTTCTTGAAACACTTCTAAAGCAAAATAACGTTTGGTGTCAATAACTGGCGTCAGACTGGGGTGTTTGGGGTGCGTTCGAACCCCCCCCCAATAAAATTTTATCATGGTACACAGAGAGGCTTATATTAGTAATTTTTTGTTTCTGACCCCCAAATGATTTGTCTTATTCGTTTCTGAACCCCATTTTTTGTCTCATTCCTTTCTGACCCCCATGATTTGTCTCATTCTTTCTGACCCCCCCCCCCAAATGATTTCCTTATTACGCCACTGGTGTCGATTTTGCAGATACGTATTTTTAGATTTCCATCTTTGCTGAGAGCACTATTATGCACAATAACTGATATAGTTGATTTCTCTGTATTCAATGTTGATTTGGGCTAATACAGTATGCCTCAAAATCTTTTAGTCAATGTGACTGCGTTTCATGAGCAGGTGAGTGGCCTATTCAAATAAATGTTATCTATTTTACCTGTAATCAAGCTTTATTTCCTGAAAGATATCGAATATTAGATCACGATAATGGGTGAAATGGTGCCAAGCCCCGAAAATCGTCTTAACGACAGAGGTGATTTGCGCCAATCTACTATTCTTCTGAATTATTGGCTCCTTAATTACTGAACGGTATGATTTAATGAAATTTGGCCAGACCCATCACGCAGTTGAGTGTAATTTGGATATCCCATATGATGACTCAGATCGTGAGGCAATATACGCATGCGTATGTGAAGAGGCTCGTTCGAGTGCAAGTCGGGGTACAATGGCGATGGCATAACACAAGGGGAAATTAGTGAGTGATTGCGGAGCGACAAAAATACACATACTCCCAAGTTAAGTCTGACGACACATTTAGGGGGAAGTACCAAAGAGAAGTGCAAGGCAACATATCGAATAGTCAACAAACATGGCGGCCGTTCCCGTTTTACTAGCAGTACTAGCCAGTTTTGGACCAGTGTCGGCGCAGGTTGCCGGTGCAACTGGGTGGTTAACGGGAGGTGCCAATCCCCCGCGTCGAAAGGCTAATCTTTGCTGCAATGGTGGTGTCAGCTACGGTGGGAGTGCAGGAAGCAGTAAGATAATATTCTATTGTTTATTTTATTGATTTATCATGTTTGAGATATTTGTAATGCATTGAAACAATCACAGGGATGTCGCTTTAACGGTAATGTCAGACCAAACCTCCAAAAAAAATTGCCTAGAAAAAAAACTAAAAGGAAGAAAATCGTAAAACATACTGACAATATTTGTGAATTTGGTAATAAACAGTTTAATGTTAGTATTACACACATACACACACACAAACACAGGCACACCAATGAATGATGACACTGGTTATATGGTAAATTAAATGGAAGATTGTGTGACGCCTCTCACGCATTAATTGTACTCGTATGTCACGATTTTTTTAAATAGATGGTATATCAATAGAATCGTTCACCTATAAAGCAAATGTTACTGAACTTCTTTATGAATACATCGTAATTGTACACAAAACAACAGGTTAAACATATAGGTAAGATGTAGCGTAGTTTTAGTATGCTATGTTCATTGCCATTAGTGGTAATCAAAATTGTATTGCTTTTTTGCCATGTAAGTCCTCGACAAAATACACATTTGTGATTCAATTCCTTGCAAATAATTGTGAGAAACTTATCACTTGTGAGATACTGTTGTCACAACAGGGAATAATCAGGGACGTAATTATGTGGGGGGGGGGGCTTTCCCACCCCAACGAAGATATTGGGAGGGGAGGCAAACAAATAGCCCCCCCCCGCAATTTGACCAGCTTGAAAATTCATCTTAACCGTAATCGAGCATTTCACAAACCATAAATAAAACACTTATTCTTTAAAGTCAAATTGTCCTCCAGAGGGTCTAATGACGGATTTTTAATTTTGCTACGCGCTTCGCGCGCAAAATTGTGTATTGTAATTTTGCACAAAGATAATGGATCGACACCACTGGGAATATGGTAGTGCAATTAGCACTTCATAATTATACGATTGTTAGTGGTGATGGCGATGACCTTCGTGAGAGTATTGATGATGTGTATGTTATAGCGATGATGGTGGTGTGTTGGTGATGGGTGTGGGCGTGGCGGCATATGTGGTGGTGGAGATAATTTTGTGATATTTTTGTGATAATAATTTTGTGATAATAAGTGTGTGTGTGTTTGTGTGTGTGTGTGTGTGTGTGTGTGTGTGTGTGTGTGTGTGTGTGTGTGTGTGTGTGTGTGTGTGTGTGTGTGTGTGTGTGTGTGTGTGTGTGTGTGGTGTGTGGTGTGTGTGTGTGTGTGTGTGTGTGTGTGTGTGTGTTGTGTGTGTGTGTTTGTAGACAGAAGAAAACAATTATTCTGTTATTAAAAGCCCAAGTTTAGTTCGTATGGAATTTTTTTTCTATTTGAAAGCTTTATACCCACAAAAGTCATAACCCTGCAATAATAGATTCTGAATGTCTTTTATTGTTTTTTGAATTAATTAATTAAAAATCTTGGGGGGGGGTGACCCCCGAGATTTTTCGACTATATTTTTTTTACTATTAGAGCATCCAAAGGGTTAATAAGGTGTTAAGGTTATCTGAGTTATATCTCATCAGATGCTCTTTCAGATGAGGTATAAGTCAGATAACCTTAACACCTTATTCACCATTTGGATGCTCTAATGTAAAATATAGTCGAAAATCTCGGGTCCCCCCCCCCCCCCGAGATTTTCGACTATATGTAATTAAAAACAATTAAAGACATTCAGAATCTATTATTGCAGGTTTATGACTTTTGGGCATAAACCTTTCAAATAAAAAAAAAATCCCCAAAACTAAACTTGGGCTTTAAAAAGAGCAATAACTTGTATCATTCAAATAAGGCGTGACAAGGAGGCATACTGGCTTAGTGGATAAGACGTTGAGGTTTTCAACCGAGTTCCCTGGTTCGAGTCCAAGTCATAGTGGGTTGTGTCTTTGGGCAAGACAATTATTAATTCCCATTTACCTTTCTTTTTGGTTTGGACTTAAAACCGGGGAACCCGTTTTAAGATTGAAACATAAAAAACCTAATCACACTTGAAACGAGCCTGAAGGGTACCAACCCGGCTTTGACCTTCTCTCCACTCTCATCCGTACTCTCCTGAGATTTTATCCCCTTACAAAATTATACACTATCCTCATTGAGGACCCCATTGGAAATAGGCCAGATATCGTCCTTTATGGGGTTATTTTTGTATATTAGCCAAACAAAAGCAATCACGCAGAAACGTAATTAAAGACACTATTTAACATCATAGAAGCCAGAAAATATGGTCAAACTACATTATGTTGTTTAGATGGACAAATTAACACACTAGAACACAAAACCTGAGGCAGTTATGCTGTCATTAACCAAATATATACAGGTAAATATCAGATCCCTATAACACAGGTGCCTATGGCATGTATGGCGGAAACGGGAATGGTTTCCTATTGATTTACACTTTTTATAAGCACTTAATGATCATTTTGAACTGCATTTTTGAGGGGTTCATTTCTCTTTTCTGGGCCTTATCAGAATCACTGGTTGCATGGAGGGTCATGCAGCTTATTTTTTTTTATTGGAAACAGAACGATGCCTTTAATCGAAAAAAAGTAGTTGAATTTCAATACCCTCTACCTTCCTCAAAACGAAAGGAATAGTTAACTATAATTAAATGTCAAAAATTGTATGCTGTGAACAGCTGCTAGCAATAAGTGCCCTTGACGTCTCTTTGTATTCTTTTAGGGTTTCACTTTTCGCCATCGGGGCATTTTGCAGTGGTGGATGTATCGTTGTGTTTTGCATATAAAATTTGCTCACACAAGGCACTTCCCCGGCTAAATGAGGAGTGTATGAACTAACTGACTAACGGTTACAGATCGTTAGTTCGTTATTCCGAAGGTTTGTCATTCCGAAGGTTTGTTATTCCGAAGGTTCGTTGTTCTGAGGTTTCGTTTTCTGAAGGATCAATACTGCTCAAATTGGATTAATGAACCCTACTTCACTTTTGGATTAATGAGCCTCAGGTAGAGATATATAGGAAATTTGTGTGTTCAGAATAACAAACCTTCGATATAACACACAATTGAGCCTTACCCGAATAATATGTCCTTCAGATATGTCGGTTTGGGGAGATTTTTTCACTCTTAGCATGATTGTAACCATGGACCAACTAAGATATGTTACAATGGTCTTTCTATATTCAATGACTCAGAATAACTCTATATAAAGAGAGTTCAGCAATACTTCTGTAAAACGAAACTTTTCATTTATTAAATATTAGTTCCTGCTGAGGACTTATAAGATATTTAATGAGTTCAGAAGAAATGCATGACCTCATGTATATGAATTTAGTTATCTATGATATTGTTGTTACTCAGTGGTAGTGCCGCTGCCTGAAAAGCAGTTGGAATTCAGGTTCAAGTCTTTAGTTTGGTCGTTCGGGGGGGGGGGCAACTTGAGTCATTAAAATAAAAAAAAACACAAATATATGATTAAATTTACCATAGATTATAAACAAAGAGTATACAGGAAATCTTCAGAAACACCAATAATTCTTTCTGCAAGCCTTTCATACATTATGTCGATTAAACTTTATTGTATGACAATCACACACGTGCACACATACTGAAATTAGTTTTAGGTAATCTCAAAGTGAAATAGCACGCTAAGAAGAAGTCCTTACTTTTGGATAAGGGTTCTGTTGTCTAAATCTCGAAGTCAAAGGTTTGTTCCTGTTTAATAATCAATATCGTGCAAATTTGTTGTCCAGCTCTGAATGGGATCAATTTCTATCAGGGCACGGATACCAGATTAATTCAATAATGATAAATGAACGGTTGATTCTCCACAAGGAACTATGCTGAAGACAGATCTTTAAAGCCAGGAGATACAATCCAACTAGTATAATACATTGGTGTATATTTGAATCAGTTTGGTTCCTGAAGCTGTTTTTGTTAACTTCTCCTAATCATGTCAATGCCCTTTAAGAACGAGATTGCAATTTCTGCCTAACCAAAAACCGTCAGCTATTGTTTTTTCAGACTGTATGGTGAATAATTATACACTCAGACATCACCTGTTCAGTTTCATATCAAGCCCGTACAGGCGTACAACCAACAAGGCCTGAAACTACCATTTAGTAATACGTTGCTATGAAAGTGACGTCACAATAGGAAGTCGCAATAACCGAGGAGCTTCTTTATAACCTACGTTCTTCCTTTAACCAACGAGAAATGTCCAGCTATCCTCGTCCCGTTGACTCAGGAAAACCCCTTCCCCCGAAACCACGACTTTCAACTCCCGATAAAGCCCTGTACGTAATTGTGTCGCAAAGGGATTGGTTGGATTGATTGGGCGTCAGCAGTGTTTGTAGATATAATTAATATTGACCCCATTAACCCCCCTCCCCCCCCCCCTCCCCCGTTTGATCCCGATGTCGATATGCACGTTTTTCCTGACCCAGTTGACGAAGAATATTACAGACACGATTTCACATTGTAGACGCACCAATTAAAAAGCATTGTCAAACTTTAAACTCTGACCTACCTAATCGTGTTTAAATGGACGAATAAACACCCTAAAAAGCAAAAAACAACAAAAAAATGGACAATTATGCTGGCACTAGCAAATATTACACAGATGAATATCAGCATATGACTTAATCTCCGTTGGAGAAAAATTCTACGACATAGCAATCTGTTGGGGGGGGGAATTGCAATGGGTCTGATTGAATTTCACGTTTTTTAAAAACACTTAATGATTATTTAGAGTACAATTTTTCAGGGTTTCATATTCAGACCGGTATCAGAGACACCAGTAGCATTGGGGGGGGGGGGTCGTGTAGCTCAGTTTTCTTTTTACTGGAAACATTTTTACGTGATGACTTTAACCAAAGAGAAATGTCCACTTATCCAGTAGACTCAGGAAACCCCCTTCCCCGTAAAAGCCACGATTTTCAACTCCACATGCAGCCCCGTACGTAATTGTGTCGCAAGGGATTGATTGGGCGTCAGCAATTTTGGTAGATAGATATAATACTGACATCATAGACCTCAGAATAACCAGGGGGTGTATTCTAAAAAATGTTGTAAACCATAAAACAGAATTTACAACACTTTTGTATTCCAGAATCTGTTGTAAGTCCAAACTGTTGTAAATATTGTTTTAAAATCATATTTACAACAGACTTCAAATTTTGATCCTAAAACAATATTTACAACAGTTTTGGTATTCTGAAATGAAAGTTACAACAGAAGTTACAACACTTTTCTAAAACAGCTCCATGGCTGTGTTAACGCTCAGCGCCGCAGACCGAAATTAAACATTTTGGGTTGAATTTACTTAAATTTTGGATATCAGTTGAAATATTTGACTTAACAGCACCAATATTTGAGGCATAATGCACACTCTCTGATTCATGGTATTTCACAATTCCATTTATATCTCTCAAAATTTGTATTTTCTGTCATTTTTTACGTCGCCGTCACGCGGCTCAGGAAGGAGCAAGCCACGCTCGTGCGGTGTGCACCCCGCACAAGCGCGAGGGTACGGTTCCCGATGTTCGAGTACAACTACAAGGTCTGTTGCAGACCGTCTTCTACAGTTCGTGCTAACGTAAACCGCAAAAGATCGATAAAAACCCGTCGCACAAACCACCAATAGTTGCCTACATAGACCATGGCTCAGTGGACTAGCTCGACCCAACACGTGAGCCTAATAACGTTAGACCTAACCGTCTTTAGACTAAATACGTTAGCTCTCCAAACATTAACTCTACGTTAGTCTAACGTTAAATAACGTACGTAAATGGCCTGACTAACGTTACTTGTTTGTATATTGAAGAACTAACGTAAACGCTAGCCTTGTTGCTTTACAGTAATAAAATTACAACTTACCAGAATTACCACGTAGTTAAATACCCAACGGTTGTGTTTGTCTCATACCAAATGAATTTATGGTAGACTGACTCTATTTAGTCCTCTAGCTCTTTGCAAGATTAGACGTACGGGGTCGACGTCGGTGACGTCGGTCGAATGGCTACACAATTAAACTAGTTAAACATCCGCATGCGAGTCGCTAACGTGACTCAAATTAATTCACTGAACATACAGCCCGCCCCCACATACGCGCGTTGTACTCAAGTGAATACGTGTATCAACAATCAATCCCATTCGCTATGCAGGACCTTAATAGGCTAGGAGAGAAATATAATCCTTTCGTTTATTGGACCATATTTAATTGATGGACATGTAGCAGGGCATGGGCGTGGCATTTGGGCGTGACTAAAATCGTTGTAAGATGATATTTTAGAATACAGTTACAATCGATTTTATAACGATTGTAAATTCTATCGTAAGATAGAATTTACAACAGAAGTTACAACAGTTTTTTAGAATACAGCCCCAGGTCCTTAACCCCCCCCCCCCCAGTTTAATCCCGATGACGATATGTATATTTTTACTGACCCAGTTGACGAAATAATATTATTGGAATAAATCCTTGGGAGGGAGGTCACTTGGAATGAAAATAGCATTTACTGAGGAGAGATCATTAAAAAATGGAGAATAATTTGCGTAAAGAATGTATTGTTCTCATAACGTATGAAGTTTCCTTAAAGGCCACCGCACACTATGCGATTTTCCGTCGCACGACTTACCGATTTGCATCTGAAATAAATCCCGGAAATAAATCCCGGAAATAAATCAGCGTGTACGAAATATAAGCTTTGTTTTTTTATTTCGGATCCAAGTCGGTGCAGTCGTACGACAAAAGTTGTGTAGTGTGCGGTGGCCTTTATCGAAAGAGCGATAAATACTGAATTTTTAGAAAATGTTTAAATTGGAAACTCGGTAACTTGGGCTTATGGGTATCAGCGCCACTTGTTTAAACAAAAATAATATACAAACCGTGTTTATTTTATTTGTTTTGTTTGTTTTGTTTTGTTTTGTTTTGTTATTGCAGGAATGAACGATACAAGACGCATATTTTTTTTTATCTATCTTCAACTATATCAGTATTGAAGAGAACCTTTTCAAGAAAAAAAAACATATTTATGAGATTTGACTGTTGCAGAGCCCCATAAGTTTTGACTGAAAAGGGATTATGTATTGTGTTGGTTTGGGATCAGTTTTTTATTCAGATGTTAAAAAAAAGGGTAATAACCGTGTGCGCCTATATTATGTTTTAAGTAGTTGTCAAACGTGCCGGTAAATTCACACCCAACAAACAATTCTGACCTGCATGTACAGTATTTTCCAGGGTGGCAGCTTTTGTGGTGATTGTCAGGCGCGCCGGAACACTTTCAGTTTTGAGGGGGCAAAATCTCGACGGGGGCACATTTATGTAATAGTGTGAGATCCGCGGCGAGGGAGGGAAGCGAACGGGCGGGGGGGGGATGTGGGAGTATATGTATACATATGTTCACATCTGATCAATTAGATTATTAACTCAAAATAACAAAGTCCCATTGTCGTGCAATATCCTTTCAGAAACCTTTATTAATACACATACGCGTATGGGACCTCTTCATTGTAGGGGAGCAATTTTTTTGCCCGAATATCTGACTAATACCCGAATATTCATTTTTAGATTTGAACTGCAAGGGGGTGAAGGGGGATCCCCTGCAGGCTGTACGCAGAATGCGTTGATAAAGTGGCTGGGAGTGCATGCACCCCTGTTTTGCCTTTAAAATATGCATAAAAAAGGTCATTCATACTGATATTGAATAGTCACATGAAAACATAATTGGGGGAGGGTTTGGGAGGGGGTTTCCCCCTCCCAGGATGAGAAAATTTTGCAATTTCACCTTGAAACAAATAGAGTTTTTGTCCCTTTTAGTGACAAATGAATCTGTATTTCATTGACTTGCAATTCGTTATTTTCGCTAATAAGAAAAGTTAGAATTAGTGGTTAGGTCGTCTTGCCCCCCCCCCCCTCATAATTTTGATAAGACGAAAAAGTCATAAAAAGTAATGCCCAATTATGTTTTAAAAATATCAAAGGCACTACAAAACTAATAAATTTTACGTAAAATACCACTAAACATTTATATCGTTCAATTTTCCAAACTTTTAGAATGCAATCATTGCGCGCGGAGCGCGCCGAAATTTGTGACATTTTTTTAAAATTCGGGCAGCTGCTTCTAAACAACAAACAAAAAAAGATAGCAGTTAGCAATTTAAATTGTGTTTTTGTTTTTAATTTGAATATTAAAATTTAGTTCTTTTGTCAACAAGCTTGCATTTTATTACATCTTTTTACGACGTTTTTCCTGAATTTCCAATTTTCATTTTTTTTGTCGAGGGGTACAGTGCCCCCCCCCCCAGTCTCATTAGTCTTATGTTATATACCATTCATAATGCGCGAACAACACGACGCGAGAGCTTAGAATCATCGTGAATTTTCGAATTCTCATAACATACGTACACCTTGAGTGGAGCCACTTTCACTTTGCTTCCGGTTTTAGTCTGAAATGTATTCATTAAAGCTTAAACGTGACCGATATTGATTGAGCAATGATAAATATTCTTACATTGCCTAGAAAGCTTAGAAGAAAAAAGGCAAAATGGAAAGGTTTACTGAAGTATTGTTCACGGGCACACGTCTTCAGAGACGCTGGTTCCATCTATACACTAAATTAAGTGCCCCGTCAGGTGCGAAATTTTGCATTTTTTAGTTATGAAATTGACAAATTTCAAGCAAGAAAAGTGCCTTTATTGTTCATTTTAGTCTCTAAATAATTGATAATTTTTACCTTCCAGGGGGCACATTGGGGGGGGCAAAAACTCGTTTTGCCCCCCCAAATTTTTATTTGGGGGGGGCAAGTGCCCCCTCTGCCCCCCCGCTTCCGGCGCCCTTGGTGATTGTACTAGTTGTGGCATACGAAACCAATGTAGCCTGCCTCGATTAGCGTGGGTAGTGATGGTGGTGATGGCGGTGATGGCGGTGGAAGTCTCTGAAATCATATTACGCAAAGTTTGCAAAGTCATCTCACTATTTGCATGGTGTCGGTCATTAACCTCACGACTAAAGAAATCAAATTATTAACCATGATGCGACGCTATAAACTCGACTGAACTCTTGTCGGCGAATACACATTAATGTAAATGACATAATTGGAGGAAGTCCTCAACTTGGGGTAAAATTATTCTAGAAATCAAGTGAACAATACAAGGATTCTACTGTAAGAAAGATTGTAGTCAATTGTTGACTCCTTTAACACGAACTACCATCAATATGCCTTGTGACAGACAAATTTGATGTGTAGTTTTCTATGGGATTAATTCTCCCGGGGCACGAGAGAAATACATTACTGGTAAACAAATTCAAGACATCCCTCCAGCCAGGAGATATACTCTAGCTGGTGTAAAGACTGGTATATTTTTCAACCATTCTGATTCTAGGGGCATTTTTATTTCTCCCAATCATGTCAATGACCTTTAATACGTAAAACAATGCGAGGATTGCACGTCACAGTGATAACAATGAATGATTAACTTTAGACGAGAATAACTCGCTTTAATGATTACGTATATCCGGACCACTTATCGATAAAAGGAAAAGTTTGACGCATTACTGGTATCCCGACTATACCCAATTTTCGTCACCATCATGAAGTACTTCCATTTCTAATCCAAACAGCTGCCTTGCTAATCGGCAATGACGCGTTGTTAATTACCACGAAACACCTTTCATACGTAATGTCTAAAATTTCAAAATAGCCGGTAAATAAAGTACATTGTTTCAGTTCAGTGGCGTAATGAGCCAAACCATTTCCAGGGGGGGAACAAATGAGCCAAATCATTTGTGGGATCGGGCGTCGGAAACGAATATGCACACATTTATCAATATCAGCCTGTCTGCATCATGATCACATTTCGTTTGGGGGTCAAGCGCCCACCCCCCCCCCCCCAATCTGACCCCAGTGTTTCAGTTTGCTAATTTACACAGACGAACACATGTTCTAACAACCAGTCATTTAATTTCAATTTTTCACTAAAGGAAACCAAATAAAATAATTCAAACACTGCGAGTCTCGAATTAGATTTATTCGTCACCTCTTAAAAGCAGGAAAATATTTGTGTTTTCTTGGAAATGATTCTGTGTTAGAATTTTCCGCTCATTTCACGCGCCATGAAACCACCGTCTGCAAAAATAGCGTACTACTTTACAGAAAAATCAAACAGCTGTCTAGTAGCTATCCTATTTATTTATTTATTTATTTATTTATTTATTTATTTATTTATTTATTTATTTATTTATTTATTTATTTATTTATTTACTTGTTTATTTATTGAGCTTTATCCTATTAATAGGAAATGAAATTCAACCCAATCTTCAATTTGTTTTTTGTTTAGTCAAAAAATATATATTTATGTTTTCTTATTTCAACAAAAGTGAATATCTTAATCTGTCTCAATTTTGAAGCCTAACAGACCAAGATTTTAAGATTGTTAAAATTGATACAACTGTGCCAATAGTATAGAAGCTCCGATAAAAAGCCAGCATACAGACTTCTAGTTCAAGTAACTTGGCGGCTCTATGATTAATTCTAACGTGGACTTATACACAGACGTGGCTACAGGGTTACAGCGAAAATTCAGCGCGCACGGGGCGATCGAACAAGCAATTATTCAAATACAGGGAGTATTCTGTCAACTGTCACTATTATTCAGAGAGAGCAGTAAAAGTTTAAACCTGAAAAATGTTACATGTTTAACGTTTTGTGAAAGTCATCGGGATCAGCCGTACTTGAATTTTTGATTACGCCCCAATTTTGGGAGAACGTTGACGTAATATTCTTATTTTCATGGCATCAGGG
>JZLH01S0024737.1:8575-24810 GCA_001188425.1 Eucidaris tribuloides | reverse complement strand
CCGACGGTTCGTAATAGCCACGACGAATATATACAGTACTGCTCAGAAGTAACCAAACTTGCGCAGCGCACGTATATCACGCGTGACAAACGCGAAGGTTACACGCTGTCTGGCCTGTTGCTGTTTTTTTTTTTTCCGGAGGGGGACATGTTCATTAGCATCCACAAAACTCGTAATGGAAAAGCACCCTTAACGGCAGTTGGTGTAGGACTATACTTTTGATACCCTAAACTAAAGTATTCATTCCGAATTATACATCCGCAAAGATCTTCATTTCCTCAGCTAGACATCTCGTTTATAGGAGATAGGACGATTGAATCCCAATATCTACATTTTTGGCAACTGGACATCGCACCCCCATCCCCGCGACACCTCCCCAACCTTTCTCCCTTTCCTTAACTATCTCTGAATTTGGTGACTTTTATCTTGATTTTTTTGTTTGTTTCTGATGCCTGAAGGCGTAGGTCCTAAGCGGAGTTACGCACCTACTGCTGACAAAGTTCCCCTTTTATCAGTTTGTGCGTAAACGGGGTTACGCACCTACTGCTGAAAAAGTTCCCTTTTGTCCGTTTTCCATGGATGATGTACAAGTCCAAATGATGTAAGCTTTGCCACCCCCGGGATTTTGTCATGGTTTCAGACTCAGTAAACGTCACTTCATATACTTACAGATATGATCAGTGTCATCGCCAGATGACAGACAGCGCACAGAAAATCAGCAAAGGCCAAGTTGAAGGTGAAGATGTTGTGCTGTTTTCGCAGGTGCCGATGGTAGAGGATAAGAAGAAGGATGCTTCCATTCAGGCATATGGCAATGATAAGAAATGGAACTACACAGCTTATGTACGTAAGGCTATCATAAAACTGATTTGGTGTGAAGTGCGGCATTTCAAGACATTTGGCTAGATTATCAAGCTGACTCGCATTACCGTATCTTGTCGCATTCGTTGAATCCATGATAACTGCGATTTTCGTTTTGTCGTAGTAAAGGTAGAAGTAGTAGTAGTAGTAGTAGTGGTGGTGGTGGCAGTAAGAAGAGGCAGTGGTAGTGGGGTAACACAGCAGTAGTTGACCGTGGGTGAAGAAATGTTGGGATTATGAGAGTAGTGGTAGAACTTATTGTCGTTTGAATGATTGAAAAACAAGTAGAAGCTTAGAAACTAGAAAGTGGTCATTCCTGTAGCGTCTTGTAGCGTCAACGAAAGTATCAATAGTTATAGTCGTAACCGCAGCACAAGTGAGAGTAGTTATACTTTCTAGCAGCAGTAGTAGTGTCCGCTTAATCAGCATCAATCGTTGTTATGATGGTCAAGTGTATTGATGTGGCACTTCTCGCGACATCTCCTATTGGATATGTTGACCAATTACATTTGCATATAGGTTATGAAAACTGTCAATGCCACGCGTACGAATTAACGTTCACAAGTGAAGGTTGATCAAACTCATATTTTCATTAACAGGACTATCTGTCATGCTGTCAATAAACCACAAGTAGGCAAATAAAAACAAAAATTGCCTCATCACGGCAAAGATACGTATTACACTGAAGCGAGGCATCTTCAATCAACTGTTAATAATTACCACGATGGACTGGCTTTAACAGTTAGTAAATACGATCGAGGTAGCAGTAATGAGCCAGTACTCGTAAAAGCTTACAGAGCAATCGGGACGAGACAGCAACATCGTTATGAAGCCATGACGCAAAGTATGAAGTGCAACAATTAGATATAATTCTCCTCATCATTGGGGATTATTGTTTTTATTGCAATTGAATTTGTGAATAAATGTCATTTTCGCGTCATTTAAAAAATCTGACAGATGCTTTTTTCAAGCATCTGTGTTTTGTATTGTGTGTGCCACATTTCTTTTCTTAACTCATAATCCTTCAAAATCCACTTAAAGGCCTGTTTTATATAGTTTTCGTAAATGGTGAAAAGGCGTATTTTTTCTTTTCTTATTTTGTTTACATGGACATATACATCACTTAATGTTCTGACACTCACACCCTAGAACGCTTTTGGTCTTAAAGAAATTTACAAAACTTCCCAAATTTTGGGGAGGAATCTCGACCTTTTTACTATAGGAAATTTAATAATAATGATAAGGAGATGAATAAGACTAAGAAGTAGCTTGTATAAAAACGCATTTAATGTCATTGGAATAAAGAAATACGCTCCTCCAAAAGTTCATAATAGATTTTATGAGCATTGCAAGAAAATGTTTAATAAAATAATATAATCTATACAGTTGAAATTGAATTGAATTGAATTTATATATTGTCCATTGAAAATGGAAATTCCTTGTTCACTGGTATAATGCATAATAGCAATGCAAAATACAATCAGGATATACGTACACAAAATGCTTGGTTACATAAATTGAATAAAGTTGGGTATATGCATATGTATTAAATCATAAGTACATAATATCACAAGAAGGCATAGAAATTGGGGAAAACCACAATTTATTTGATTTCAGAAGGAAATAAGTCAAACATGAAAACAGTTAATTCGCCCCCCCCCCCCGATCATGAAATATATAGTTTTGGATTGCCTTCTCACGCAGTGTTAGCATCTGTTTTCCCCGTGTCACCTTGCTGTTACACACATGAATGGAATCGGGTACAAATGAGCTTCTGTAACGTAATCCATATTGTAATTTCGATAGTAACATTTTAAAATGTATATCTAATTATCTCTCCCCTAATTATGTACATAATTTATGATTTGTCTTTATACACGAGTTTGGTAAGTCGTGTCTTTTTTCACATATCCCTCGTGAAAATAATACCTTCTTTCGTCACAAAGTACATTTGTTTGGGCAAAAGTTTCCAGTATCCCACATGTCGAACAAATTCTCTTAAAAGAGAAAATGTTATCGGGCGACCAATTTTCAGCGTATCAATTCCCCATACATCTCTATCGAATTCAAAAATAGAAGTGTCATTTTCACCTTCAAACAATTATCTTGAGGTATTACGAATTAGGAAAGAAGAGTCTTTGGCATATAATATATATATGTATATTATACATTATATTACCATTCATACTATATATTATTTATATGAAGGTTGCCCTTCTGATCTACGTTTTCTAAACAGTACATTATTATAATCACAGGAAATATTTTATTCATAATAATAATAACGATGATGATGATGATGATCATCATCATCATTATAGTAATAATAAAAATAATAATAATAATAATAATAATAATAATAATAATAATAATAATAATAATGACGATAATAATAAAAGTAACAATAATAATAATAACAATAATAATAATAATAATAATAATAATAATAATAATAATAATAATAATGTTTTTGCTATAGTGCAAATATCAGCTCGAAGAGTGCTAAAGGTGCATTCTGAAATTTAGCCTAGCTCAACTGCACCACAGATGTCAATTAACAGCTTCACCTGGGTTCCTGGGTGGGGCCAGGTAGCCTCTTATTGCTTCTGTTTATTTACGATTTGAGGAACTTCAGTCAGCATATTAATCACAGTACAGTACTGGTTACAATTAACCCACTCAAATGCGCGTATCCTGCGGAGGACATTCGCGCAACCTACGTGATTATAATGGGCGACATGTCGCACGAACCATGCGCGCGATCTGTGCGTAGGTTACACTTATTTACGCGGAGGTAACAGCAGAGGATTTGCGTAAACTACGCTCGCTTCGCGCGCCTGTCACGCGTAAGCTTCGCGTAGCCTGCGCGTAACCTTCGCGTATGTCATGCGTAATACACGCGTTATGCAAAGTAGGTTAACTGTGACCAGTACTGTAGCTCCAACATTTGAGGCCACCGGGACCCTCACAAGTATGAACTTCATGATCGGTGTCAACATTATCATCATCACCATCAGACACATAATGATAGCAGCAGCAGCCATTTTGTAACATGGATATATGACTGAAGATTGTTTACACGCAATTCTACTTAAAACGATTATTTAGTAAATATTTATCATTCGTCATAATTTTCAAACATGGGTTCTGATCCTTCAATTGCAGGGACAGTTACATTTTGAGATAATGTGCGTTTCGCACTACACAGACAACTTGGTAACAGTGCCCGAAATTCCTTACATCGCCACCAATATATTAGTGGATCCAACATTACGTTTAAGGCAACCGCGATACCTTTAACATACTGAAGCCAAATGTATCGCGTCAAAACAATTTCGCTTTTTATGGCGTTAATTACCCAATATACGCATGGCCATAGCCAACACGTTGCTGTTGTGACGTAGATCAGTGCCAATGTGTGTAAGAGTCGCCTGTTCTCCGTAAGCCGGACATCGCTTGCTTGATCCGCATTTGTGCTTGTTCGCGCAATCTCGCGGTATACGAGAATATAAAAAATCCCCACTAAGACGATGATAAAACAGAGTCCGGCGGAAGTAACTAAATTGGCCTCATGGAAGAAGGCTGCGCTTGTTGATATCAAGACACTGGCCAGCCAACTGCAGACACAAGTGGTAATGCATCGGGATGTATTCACGATGTTCTTGGTCTTAAATGGATCTAGGCGAACAATGACGAAACGGTAACCCGCTATGAAGAGGACACTTTCACTCGACGCCATCATGCTCGCGTACCACAAAATGTGAATTACCACTCCGTGATATAGTCCTACCTGTATAAATAAAGCAATAGTATTTGCACTAGTGAACGACATTGATCTCTACGGAGGCAAGTTAGAAGGATTGGGGGGGGGGTATCCTCTACATACCGTATTAATCTGTACGCAAAATCAACAGGTAGGATGTTCGCTACAAAGTTTTATTAATTGGCATTGATATTTATTATTTTGTAGGAAATTCGATTTTTACTGGTTTACAACGATACAATGTGATATTTTTATTGATTCGCGTGAGTGAAACACAATTCAGTATGTTCCCCTCTCGATGGCTGCGGAGGATGAACATTGATCGATATCACAGAATGTTCACACTCTGGATTTTTTTTAAAGCAAACAAATGGCAAAATGAGTTCCCGATATTATCGTTTCAAAATGGTATGTTGACCGCCGGAAGTAAGCTCAAGTCACGATACCAATTGTACTATCGATTGCACTACACGGAGTAATGTCACTGGCCATTCATGGCGTTGGCTGAAAAGTACGCTGATGACTGAAAAAATGGACAAATGTTACAAAACAGCAGTAAATCAATACTGCCTAGCCAGAAAAAATATATTAATCTGAAAGATAATTACTTTTATCTATTCCCGTACGGAGGTTTATGATTAATTTGACTAATTGTATCAATTTGCCAAGGGGAAAATGTGCTTTCAGTAGTTTGTGTCGCACGGTGAAGCTTCCGCCATAGCCAACACACAGGCATGTTAACTCTGTCAATCGCAAGACCAACACCAATACCAAGACCATAGCACAGGTAAATATATGATGACTTTAATGTCGAGGTGGGGGGCATTTCGGAATGTTCCTATCTTGGGGTTTGAAATGCAAATTTGGGGAATATTGTATGTCCCTCGATGAGAAAGTGATATGAAAGTACACGCCTGTACATACGCGTTAAATGTATTGATATTGACCTATCGTGTATCCTCGAACCATGATAAGACCTTGCATTTCTTAGATTTCACGTATTTCACAGAGTGTCGAGATCTTATCCGTCCAATATGGCAAAACAAATGAGAGAGAAACACCACAGTAATGGCCCTGACAGTTGCATATGACTGTCATCCGGCACGATGACAGCCAAGATAAAAAAAATAGCCAAGGTTGCACACACAGGGACATATTCTTGCCTATACCCGCTGAGAGAAAACGGTTTTGACCCACTGTTACTACTTATGCTACTAAAACTCATGACTGAATTGCGACAAAATCTATATAAATCCATAATCTGCTGTTGATCTTAATTCAACATATTCAATATCAATAATTTAATGCATCTTTACACACAACAATTTCACAATAAATGTCCTACAAAGGCTACATTTTCCATTTTAGGTCCGATACATAGTTTCAACCATATTGCAAATTTGTACCTCTATTGTACAGTCACGAAATAACCCTGGTACTGGGGGTAGGGCCTGGAGCAGATTGGCACTATGGCATTTGGACGGTGGCTTAATAAGGCTTGTAGGGTGATCATTTTCACGATTTTTTTTTTTAGGGATTCCATATACTTACATATTCCATCAGTGCCATCGCCAGATAACAGACAGCGCACAGAAAATCAGCGAAGGCCAAGTTGAAGGTGAAGATGTTGTGCTGTTTTCGCAGGTGCCGATGGTAGAGGATGAGAAGAAGGATGCTTCCATTTAGGCATATTGCAATGAGGAGAAGTGGAACCAAGCAAGAGATGTAGATCTTAGAAACCTTGCATTGTAAGAAGTACTGCATTTTTAAACTCTCGTTCAGATTGCCATTCCGACTCTCGTTTTCGTACCTTGTCGAATTCAGTAAATCCATAATAGCAGCAATGTTTGTATTATCGGAGTAGTAGTATTGGGAGTAATAATAGTAGTACTAGAAGTAGTTGTTCTTGTAGTTGGTGAAGTAATAGTAGTAGTAATAGCAGTAGTGGGTTGTAGAGTACAGAAGTAGTAATGGTGGAAGAAATAATAGTAGTATCAGTAGTAGTAGTGGGTTGTAGAATTACAATAGTAGTAAAAGTGTGAGAAGTAATAGTAGTAGTAGTAGTATTAGTATTAGTAGTAGCAGTGGGTTGTAGAAGTACAATAGTTGTAAAAGTGGAAGAAGTAATAGTAGTAACTAATTGAGTATAGCTGACCCTATTTGTTGTACTTGTGTTATAGTAGTAGTAAAATAACAAGTAGAAGTAGTAGTTATACTCGTAACAGCAGCAGAGTCAGGAGTAGTTTTTGTCGTAGCAGCAGAAAATGGCCTCTGCATCAATATCAATTGCTGCAGTTGTGGTCAAAAGAGAAATGTCAACACAGCGTGTACGTACGAATCAAGGTTAACAAAATGTAGATTGCAGGGGCGGATTTAGCTTTAGGCTAAAGGGTTTTGATTCAATGACAATGGGAACATCGTCCACGAGCAGCCTAGCGGTAGGTGTGGGAGAGTCTGAGAGGGGTTGCCCCCCCCCCCCTATCCCCCCCCCCCTTTCCAGGGCGTCGATCAATTTTTTTCAGATGTTGGGGAGGGGGTGGCGGGCAAAAAGTTTACAAATGTCAAAACTTTCGCAATTCATCATTTTGTTGAAAATTGCGTATGTTTGGTACCATCTTTATGTTAGGTTTAATGGTGTAGTGTTTTGCATTGTTTTTTTTTAAACATAATTTGCAATATGTTGTAGATTTTCTGACATCTGCTAACACGGCAAAGACCATAAAAACATCATTTTCACTCGGCAGCCTAAGTCGGGGGGGGGGGTGAGTTTTATGCTGTTGTAGCGCGCAAACAGTTGATGAGATAATTTTCAATTTAGCATTTGCAATTTATGATTTTGTTGAAAATTGCGTATGTTTTATAACATTTTCATATTTGTAGTGTTTTGCACTGATTTTGAAACATAATTTGTAACGTTTTACATTTCCTGACATCTACTTACACATTACAGACCATAAAAAGACTATACATTTTAACTTAGCAGCCCAAGGGGAATTAACCCCTCCCCCCCACCCCCAGTGACCGGCCACTGGATTTTTGGCGGTCATTTCTTCATTAACCGATCTATTTGCCATTATGCCAGTTAACAATATTTTGTGCAATGAAAACAGTCTTAGCTCAAAACGTTGTTTTTACGTCTTATACCTTCTCTCTCAAGCCTGGACATCTTTAGTCACCTATAATAATTGCCACGTCAGATTCGACTGTCAGTAAATACGAGCGAAGTGGTGGTTATGAGCCGGTACTCATAAAAGCTTGCACAGCAATCAATACGAGACAGGTATGTAATTAATGAAGCGAAGATTCAAAGTACGGAGTGGCCAAATTACACGTTTATTTTCCTTATGATTGGGACTTATCAATTATCTTTATATTTTTTTTCATGAAAAGTAGCGTTTTTCACCTGTAATTTCAACTACATGTATCTGATCGATGATTCCGTAATTATTCGTGTAATGTATCGGGTACACTATATTTTTCTGTTCTCTTTTCTTTGTAATAAATATGAAACATAATATCTTTTAGGGCAGTGACATGATTAAGAGTACTTAGAAATCCATCCGGAACCAAATGAGTTGAAATACACCAAACATGTTCCAGTATCTAGAGTATACATTAGATCTTGTCTGGAAGGATTTGTCTTACATGTGTTTCTACAGGGGATAATCTGTATTGATTAAAAGTATGACCTAGATAAAGACTGAACCCATAAGAAATTGCTCAACAAATTTGCCTGTCACAGCAGATGGATTTTTTTTTTTGAAAAGACGAAACACTTGACCAATAATCAGAGTAGAATCTTTGAATGATTTATTTGATTGCAGAACAGCATTATTCCAAATTGAAGGCTACTTCTATTCATCCCATTTCCTATCAATTTTGAATTTTTTGAATAGACACTTGCGCAAAACCAGACGCCTACAGTCTAGTGTGCTGGGTGAACCCTGATTTTCTCACAAAGCTAAATATTCAAGGAACCGTAATTATGAACTACATCTTTGTAATTAAATAAACGCCTTTCTTCAAAATTGTAGCGCAAAAATGAGGAATATTCTGGTAAATTTTATGGTAGTATATTTCTTTTGTTTTGTACTTTCTCTACACTGTACATTAGCCAATGGCGAAATGTCGGGTGTCCCACTACGGTTCTTTGATTATACCCCCACTGACACCCACCACCAGAGAACTATCATTAGGATAACTACACTGCTGAACAACTTCCCCCAAGGACAACTGCCCCCCTAGGGCAACCACCTTCTAGAGCAATTAATCCCTGGGACTATAACCCCCCAGGATGGTTATCCCCAGCCAACTCTGTCCTAGCCTCTAGGGTAGGTACATCAGACAGCTACAACTATAGGGCCATCATCCTCTTGGACAACTACCCCCAGATAGGGTGGCTGACCTATGGGGTAAGTGTGTGGGAATACTTCCTGCGGGATTGCTCCAGGGGTAGTTATCCAGGAGTCAATTGTCGGCGGAAAAGTTTTCCGCGGGGTACTTGTATGGGGCTAGTTGTTCTAAAGGGTGGTTGCCCTAGGGGGTGATTGTCTGGGAGAAGTTGGTCCAGCAGGTAGTTGTTCTAGATGGTGGTTTCCCTAGGGGGGTGGTTGTCGAGGGGAGGGGGTTGTCCTACATTGTGGTTATCCTATAGTGAGGTTATCTGTGGGTGGTAGTCCAGGAGTTAGGTATCAGGACTCAATCCCACAACACATCAAAATTATTTCTCAAATATGGGGAATGTTATTGTGCGAGGTATTTTTTTTTTTTTTTGGCGTTTTAATTCACCACAAATCTCTATCGAATTCACGTTCAAACAATTCCAACCTACACCATTTACTAATATATCTAGCGTGTATTACGCATTTCTCTCTTTACACATGATATACTGATGAGGGTATACATCTCTTAAGTCGCCGTGTTTCTTCTAAAAAAAAACGACGATGGACATATCTACGACCTAACTACAGTATATCACAGTCTATATTTACACAGAAGTTACTGTCTGTATATTTACTCCAGCACAATTACCCCCATACAATTACCACCCGGATAATTACTCTGGCACAATTATCCCAGGTCAATTTTCCCCTTTCCTCAGCACAGGTGAGGATCCTTCTCCTTCTACTTCTTTTTTCTTCTTCTTCTTCTTCTTCTTCTTCTTCTTCTTCTTCTTCTTCTTCTTTTTTGTCTTTTATTTTCTTGTTTTTCTTCTTCCTCTTCTTTGTCTTCTGTCAGGTCTTTGTAAAAGTATTTCTTTGCATTACTTGACTTTCTTAAAATACGTTTCATGGTTTGTGTGATGGTTTCGCAATGGTTGCTATGGTAACGTCGGGAACAATCTGCCCCTTCCGCCTGCAGTTCGGCAACAGTGACCGGAACTCTTTCGAGCGCCACCAGTAAATCAGAGGGTTCACCAGAACATTCAGAATTAATGCGACATCCACGCCCTTTCTGATCCAGATGAAGTCTTCCTGGTAACCTTTGACCGTATAAATGATCCAATAGACGCACGGCCACGCCCAACACACTACTGTCGTGACGTAAATCAACGCGAACGTGTAGAACAGTCGTCTGTTTTCCAGCCATCGGTTGTAATCGATCACTCCATGATCGCGACATGTTGATCCCGCGATCCCACGATAAAGCAGATAGTAGCAAATCCCAGTCAAGACTATCGTCGAACACATCAAGATGGAAATGACGAAATTGGTTTCATGAAAGTGATTAACCGTGAAAGATAGTGGCGCGGTTAAAGCCCAACTAGCGATGCACGCCGCGACACACCGTGGCGTCGATACGATGTTTCTGGTACTGAACGGGTCCATACGCACGGTAACAAACCGATACACTGCGATGAATTGTATGCTGAGCAGAGAGACAAGTGTGCTCGTGGTAACTCCTGTAGTGTAAACGATTGATCCAAGCCTGCCCTGTGTAGGAATGAAAAAAAGATGTATAAAAAGGGACGAAAGGGGACGAAAAGGACGAAAAAATATGCTGAAAGAAAGAAAGGGACGAAAAACGAAAAAAAAATACAGAAGAAAAGAAGGGGGAAATTAGGTATGGGACATCAATGAAGGCTTTTACATGTTCATATTTTCGACAACATTGAAATTAAATATAGAAACAGAAAGAATGAAATGATGGGAATGAAAGAAAATATAGATTTACTATTGGAGCACAAGTGAAAGATTATCACTGTATAATTTTTTTGTATAATTACTTTCAAGTAAACGATGGTCAATGACGCCAGCTAGATTACAAGGAAAATGAAACATTTTGTCAAAGTTGATAAGGTTCTTATCGGGTACATCATTATTGATGTTTCACAATGGAAGAAAATAGATATTCTTCATTGTTTTAAAATAGATCTGAAAAATGTGTTTGACTGTTTAACTTCGGAGTGCATAATCTTTCCAATTAAGAAGGCACCTAGAGGCAAAAAAGTTGTACTTCAGATGCGCTTCAGTTGTATGACTTTTTGTATTTGTTTTTCTTTACCATTTCATCATACTGAAATGGCAACACCTCACTTGTTTTGTTGTAAGTACACATAAAAAGTTTCCAAACTAAGATAAATTATAATTGTGTAAAATTGTCAAGATTATGTGAAATTAATTTTGTTTTATTTCTCACATTTGAATGTTTTGTCCTGTGAAGTAATTGCAACACGAGATATATTTGCATCAAAGAAACGATACATAAAAAAAGCAGAACAAACACTCTTCGAAGAAAAACGCAAATAAATAACTGCGCTCAAAGAAAGGATACACACAAAAATCAAAACAAACTCTCAGAAAAAGCAGCATAAAACTGCGCTCACTAAGCCAAAACGAAATCGTTCTTTGGTAAAGATGATGTACTTATCATTTTATACTTACACGCTTTAGAAAAACACGAAACGGCAAACACGCCGCACAGATGAAGTCAGCCAGAGCCAAGTTAAATGTAAAAATGTTGTGTTGTTTCCTCAAATTTCGATGGAAGGTTATCAAAAGTAAGATACTCCCGTTTAACATCACCGAGAGAACGAGAAACGGCATCCCAATCACTATGAGGAGATAGTCCCATGACTGGCTCGTTGGTGTACCAGTTGGTGTACCAGCGTCGATGGATGAGACATTTATCTGAGAAGAATTCATAGCGGCAAACCAAGTCGTAATTCTCCTGTTTCTAATATTGTTTTACAATTCAAGTATAAACTTCCACTATGAAAAAAAATGTAATAGTAATAAAACAATAGCGTGAAATTATAGGTTATCAAAAACATAAATCACAATGGCATGACAGCCGATCGTTACGCCATAGATTCATTCCAAACTGTAGACTTACAGTCACAGATCTGTGCGATTTACCAGTCATTTCAATTTTGATCAATTGATGGTAATATTTGCACTGTTAACTGTTATCAACTATTTGCACTTCATTGATTACTATCCTGTCCATTAAAGCCATTTGACGATCTTCTTTCAGTAATGCGATCTGTGTCTGTTTGCAGACTAAATTTATTGGTTTATACTTGCACATTTTGTAGATGTAGTCGATTTGAAACCTTTTGTCAGCGATAATACAAATTGACTTGCGCGTCCGAAAGTGGCCAAAGTGACCAAATATTGCAATTATCTCTTCTCGGTTGGAAGATGGAAGAACTTCAATCAAATGTTTGATTTACCGTGATGAACTTCTTCTACTACGTTATATCTTGTCCACAACCTATGACAAATGCAGCTTTCAAAAAGATTCACGATAAAGGAGGCCACAAATCACAAACATTGAGCGCTTCACTCTAAGAATTAAAAGAAGTGGCGTTAACGATCAAGATATATGCAAACAAGTGTATCACGCCACGGGTGATTTTTCCCCCTGCGTGAACAATTACACAAAGCCAGACAAATATTGATTATTTTTGTCCACGTTCTTTAAACGAAATTGCTGGTTAATGTATCAAACGTTAATGATTATGCCCTAAAAATGTGTTTAGCGATTAAACGCTTTTTTAAACACATTTTGCTATCAATTTGTAATCATGTTCAGAGGCTAAATTTCGTGCGTCATATCAATGAACATCGATTTACAATTTCTAAACACTAAATCAATCATCAAAACAAATCGAATATTAATTTGGGGCATGCACACATACCATTCATACCCACACACAAACATACACATACATATGTACACACACACACAAACACACACACAAACACACATACATACACGCAAGCGGGTGCAAATACAGGTGAGAGCGATAACATTCACAAAATAACATTTAGAATGTCCTTCTTCCTTTAACTTAATTCATCTATAGTATATTGAACCCCGCTGCCAACAGTGATGATACACTGCAAAAACTGAAAATAATAATAATAATACATTCTTTTATAGCGCTTTTCAGGACCGCTGGTCCTCCCAAAGCGCTTTACAATATACAGTGTTTACAATCAATCAATACAATCAATGAAAATATTTATCAAAGAGGTAGGTTTTTAGTGCTTGTTTAAAAATGTCAATATCAGTCATAGTGCGTAGTGAAGTCGGAAGAGCGTTCAAGAGCTTTCGACCACCACAAGCAAATGCTCTGTCACCATAGGTTTTAGTTGTTTCAGGATTGAGGATGAGAAGGTGTTGGGAAGATGACCGCAGATGCCTTGGTGGGATGTATGGTTTGAGCAGTTCTGAGATGTATTCTGGACACGTGCCATGGAGAGCTTTGAAGACAGTAAGAATGGCCTTGTAGTGGATTCGGGACAGAACTGGCAACCAGTGTAGATCTTTAAGGACATGTGTAATGTGTTCAGATTTCTTAACTCTGGAGACCAACTGAGCCGCAGAGTTCTGTATCCTCTGCAGTTTACAGATTTCTCTCTCCGGAACTCCTAGAAGAAGGCAATTGCAGCTGTCTAGCAACGATGTTACGAATGCGTGGACTAATATCTCTGTTGCCTTGCTATCGAGATATTGATGGACACTGCCTATTCTCCTGAGGGCCAAGGATGCTTTCTTGCAGGTGTTATTGATATGTTGCTGCATAGTGAGGTGACTATCGAGATAACACCAAAGGTCCCGTAGGCGGGGAGATGGTCCAACTTGATGCTACCTGACGTTTATAGGCACAAGTTTTGGGTGGCTTAAAAACGCCGACGAGACATGTAACACCTCCATCTTATCGTCATTAAGAACGAGTTGGTTGTCCTTCATCCAGCAGCGAATGTCCTGGAGACAAAGTTCAAGTTTTGTGACCATTTGATCCCTTTCCTGGGGTTTCATTGTTACATACAATTGTGTGTCGTCAGCATACATGATTGTTGAAAAACCATGGCCACGGATGATGTCCTCCACAGGAGCGGTATAGCATAAGAACAGGAGCGGGCCAATTACTGATCCTTGTGGCACACCCCATAAAAGAGGTTTAGGAGTAGAATTTACATTGTTGATCATAACACTTTGCTGCCTTTCCGAAAGATAGGATGCGAATCAGTCCAATGCCACCCCTGTCACACCGAATCTGTCTTTGAGTCTGGTGAGGAGTATGGAATGATCCACTGTGTCGAATGCAGATGTTAAATCTAGTAAAAGAAGAACTGCTTCATTTCCTGTATCTAAGGACTGCAGAAGGTCATTCTGAACTCTTATGAGAGCAGTCTCTACACTATGATGCTGTCTGTATGCAGATTGTCTTGAGGGTAGTAAAGAGTTCAAGTTCAGGTAAACCATTAGTTGCTGAGTGACATTCCGTTCTATGACTTTCCCGAAGAAGGGTAGATTTGAGATGGGACGGTAGTGTTTTAAAATTTCCGGGTCCAAAGAAGAACTCTTCAGCGTTGGGATGATAAGTGCAGATTTCAATGAGGATGGAAAGGTTCCAGTCTGGAGTGATTGGTTTGTCATGTCTGTCAAAGCTGGAATAAGGATATCCAAGCTGTTTCTGAACACACATGCCGGAACAGGGTCGAGTGAACATGACTTGATCTCATTTGATTTGATGATCTTGAGCACATCAGCATGAGAGACCATAGCAAACTTTTCCGAAGAACAGGTCGGTCTGCTACCAACTGCCATACATTTGGATTTTCCGCTGGTTTACCGTTCTTTGTTCTGAGATTTGCAATCTTAGTTTCAAAGAACTGGGAGAATCTCTCAGACAATTCACCTGCTGAAGTATGAAAAGGTGGGGTCTGATCAGGGTTGTCCACGGTCAACCTTTGGATGGTTCCAAACAGTTCTTTCTGGTTGCAACTTGAGATTTTGTCACGATGATAGGACCTCTTTGCTCCTTTGAGGGCCGAATAATAGTCCGATGAGGCATTTTTGAGTAGCTGTTTGTTGATTATTGTTTTACTGCTTTTCCATTTTCTCTCTTTAGCACGAACATTACGCTTGAGTTTTCTCAGGGACTCATCATACCATGGTGCATGTGGTCGCAGTTGGATGCTCCGTTGTGATATTGGTGCATGTTGATCCAAAGTTGTGGAAAGAGTTGCATTGTAGAACTCAACCTGTTCATGCACATTATGATTTGAAATATCAGTTGCTCTTTCAAAGCACGACGTAATGTCTTCTTTGAATGTCTCATAATCTATGTTTCGGAGATTTCGTACACAGACCTGCTTTCTAGTTACTGGCCGGCAAGGAAGTGCTACTGTGAAGGTAATGGCAGCATGGTCTGATGGCATGGCAGGCAAAACAGTTAAGTTGTTGGTGAAGTTATCAGAGTTCCTCGTTATAAGCAAATCCAATGTATGGCCATGGGTGTGGGTAGGCTCAGATATCTCCTGATGCAATCCAGCTGATTCCAACAGGTCAAGTAAAGCTCTTGCATCTGAATCTAGTGCGTTATCAACATGGATATTAAAGTCTCCACATATCAACAGGTGGTTATTCAGTAAGTTTGCAGATTCTAGGAGTCTGGAGAAATCCTCAAGGAAATTTTTGATGCTATGACCCCTAGACGGTGGCCGGTAGATGACAATCAATGTAATTGGGACTTGGTCTGTGAAGAGTATCTTAACCTCCAGACACTCAAATGTCTCAAAAGTGTGGGCTTCGGTCTTTGTGTTATATTGGCTTTTTACCATGACACATATTCCTCCTCCTCTTTTCCCTTTTCTTGGCAACTTCAGAAAATGATATTTGCGAAGTGTGTTCCGAATATCAGCCAAGGTTAACACACATGGTGTTGCACAATATGAATACCAGACGTGGTATAAAATTTTAACAACACGGGTGTTATTTAAACACCAAACGAATTAAATCCAACACCAAGAACATTGGGTTTAACACCAAGGGTGTTGAAATATGAACACTTTCCCGGTATTCATATTGTGCAACACCCTTGGTGTTAAATTTAACACCCCCGTTTTTGCAGTGTAAGAAGATATTATTCCTTACTTTACACCCCCCCCCCCTTGTTGTTTTAGTTTGCCTGCCATGTTGCTGTAGATAGTTCCTGGTTTTGAAACTAGACAGGATAACTTAAAGTGATAGGCTAACATTGTGGAGCTTCAATTTAAAAAAATTGTCAAATTTTGATATCTGAACTACATAGTAGTGTTTATATGGACAAATAAACACCCTAGAATAAAACAAGTTTGGAAAGTTACACTGCCAA
>JZLH01S0024713.1:150079-164031 GCA_001188425.1 Eucidaris tribuloides | reverse complement strand
TATTTTTCACCCGAGAAACAAACTAAATCAATCACAATGAACTTTTTGAAAATTACCATTTGGAAATAAATTACTTCAACTGCAATGTTTGCAACAAAACTAATAACACTTTTGACCCAAGAACAAAATACAATTATCAATGAACTTCTTGGAAATTACCATTTGGACGGCCTCAGGATAGATGGACTCTGTTATGACTCCCCTCTGATGTGTGACGTAATCGACCAGCTCGTTGAGAGCCGCTCTTTTCACTTCCTTCCATTTCAGGTCACTGAGCGGGTCGGCGATGAAGTCGAAGACCACGCAGCACTGCATCAGCTTCTTGATGAATAGCTCCTCTCTCTCGCCCGGTGTCGCATCTGTCGGGGTGACAAGGGTGCGATCGGTTTGTTTAATGATGAAAGATAGATAATCCCTTGATGCAATGTATTTTGCATCGTGCAGGGAGGTAGATAGGTGCATTTTATGTCAGCTTGTGACGGAATGAGGTCTATTCTCGGTGTTTGTGTATTGAGTTGGGATGCATGCTGCAAAGAATCTGGGACAATTGTATACTGCAATATAGTACACATCATCATTTAACATGAAAGTTTGATTGTCACATCAACAACAGCTCCAATGATACATTGTAAAAAAAAGAAAAGTAAAAAACATGTAACTAAAATTGGAAAGAGGTTTTACCATAACTTTCAAAATAGATGGATTTCATGACATTCAGCCTCACATGTAGGTCTTGAACTATTGAGTAAAATGTTTACGACATTCCTCCAGACATTTATTTCCTGGACCCAGCATCCTTCATTTCCCTGACATTGATTAACCAATTATTCATCCCCCAAGTTCAAAGTAATAACTACTACAAGTTTAATCCTACCTGAAACATGTAATTCTTCCCTATCTCTACATTTAGGAGGATTTGGGGGGGGGGGTCCCTTGATCTAATTTTTAGTTGCTCTTCCTGCTATTAATGTTGAAGACCAACATGCACACAAAGCAACAGGAATTGAAGAAGATTTAAGATTAACTCTAAAAATATTATACGAGTGCTGAAGAATATGTGCAAGAGTGCTTTTATAACAAAATTTTGTGTTAATTTTTTAAAACTTTAGATGTCAGACACTAGGCACTAGGATCAGATATATTAGGATGTAATATATATAACATAGTGTGTTATAAAATGGTTGTAAGAAACACAGCCTTACTTAATGTCAAGAGCTTTGTGCTGATTTCTCGCCAACATGGTGGCCCCCCCCCCCCCCCCTCCCGAAAAAAAAATTATAAAAAATGAAAATCTGTAATAAAGTCGACTCAGTAAGTTGTACTGTGACATACAGGACACCTTATGTTACATTTTACACTATTATTACATGGTAGGTTTCTCTCTGAGAGATCATACATGACTGTGGGCAGCTGGACAGTCATGTTGCAATGATATTGAGTGCCTTGCACATATGTAACACCAAAAAAGCGTATCTGTGTGTGTATTTGTGTGCGTATGTACATGTATTGTGTGTGTGTGCTGCGCATGTGTGTGTGTGTGTGGTGTGTGTTGTGTTGTGTGTGTGTGGTGTGTGTGCGTTGTGTCTGAGTATGCAGCACCACATTCATTCATGATGCACAGCAATACAGGGTAGCTTATGTACAAAGCTTCACATAAAAGTCATGTACTGCAGTTGGAATTGATTTCCTACAAAAAACGGGGAATGAAATTCCACTATGATCAATTGTCATTGTCAACTGCAATGCAAATGCTAGCATTAGCAATAGAAAAGTGGAAGTCAGGAATGAAAAATAATTTGAAGAAAAACTGTGAGCCAAGCACGATGTCTGCATTAACTTGCAAACTGATAATTTTCAGTCCTGTTTGTAAATTATGTGTTTGTTTGTTTTTACTACACTCATGGCCCTGCACCTTATTTCTAATTGGTTATTGATTATTATATTTAAAATTTTGGCAGGAATCACAGGCTGCTCTGCTGACAAAATTGTTTTATCACAGAGATGAGTACTCTCCCATCACCACAGAAAGTGTCTGGTATTTCAGCTATATAAATTTCCTAATAAATGTTTCCTTGAAGATCCCATTTGTAACAGTTTTTGGTCACAATAACCCAAGCATACAGTAGCTAATTGGCAGGTTGTCCAAACTGTCTACTTGTTGTTTGTTGACTAGTCTCTGACCCAACCTTGACTAAAGTCATTTACTTTTGAGTTTTCTTCTTTTGTGATAAAGATATGTTCTAATCCCATGCTTTGGAACAATTACCATGACGTTTTGTTGACATATACGGAGGTTGTTGGCATTGAATAGAACAGACATTCATACATGACAAATTCTTCAAGAGGTGATAATCACTATCGTCATGGCCACGTTGCCACAGTATGACGCAGGTTTAGAATTTTGCAAAAGTTGGTCTAAAATCGGTCTCCTCACTGTCCAACAATTTACTGATGCTGGCATGTTACAAAAACTTGGGCAACAAAACTGTGTTTTGTACAATTGTATTGTATACATAAACAGCATGTAAATCTGCTTATTTTGACTTGTAATTATATTAACCATAATATTAATCTGTTGCATGGTAACATTTTACACAAAAATGGACAAACTGGGCCCCAAATCAGTACAATGACCAGCAGAGCTGTTGGACTAGAATCTCAGGATTGCCAAATTTGAAATTCATGGCAGATGTTTCTTAATGTCACCAACTTATAACTGGAACAAGATGCAAATGGCAAAACACAATAAATGCCTGGGGCCTGTGTACTTCAAGAAAAGTTGTATTGCATGGTCAACAGCAAACTATCAGCTGTCATCATAATGACTGCTTTTCTTCCTCCTTCTTTTTTCCTCTTGCTACACTGTGTGCTCTGCGAAAAATATTTGCACGTTGCTATCTACATCAGAAACGTGCACTGAATATAACATTCATATAGCAGCAGCACTCGAGGCAACTTACTGATATGCTGGTACAGACTGCAGGTTGACCAACAAATAAAATGCATTGTAGAGGCTAGTAGCAAACATGCATGCATGGTCAGAGCTACAGAAGTTGGTGGTTAGTAATATGATCTGTATAAGGACTGCTTATGGCTACCGAAATTGGAAACAAATTGTCTAAAAATATAGTTTACTATACTAAGTACATATAGTATGAATATTGACAGATTAGATCATTATGCCTTTCCTGAAAACAAAACAGGTTAAAAAAACATATGTAAAGTAAAAATTTATCAATGAGATTCATATTAATGATGCCATTTCTGTCGTTGTGTTTGTGTTTTAAAGATTAACAGTCAGTAATGAGAAAATTTGAGACAACACATGGGCAAGAACTATACAGGCCAACATACTGTATACACACAAATTAGACCACTGTCTTGATGCCTGGTTTGTGTTTGCCTGCATGTGTTGTCAATACCACTAATGGACTTTAGCAATCTAAAATTTTCTTTGGAGTTCGATACGAGGTCATTTATGAAATGTCTCCAAATGCCATGGGTCACTGACGACGTCTTTCAACGATCCGGTCTTGTTAAAAATACCTTACTGACCGAGAAAACAGATCAGATCCAAACTAGGCGTGGATTGCTGATGACCACATTACCTTCAAGACTTTAAAGACAGGGACATTGCCTGAAATCATCACTTATACCGTCTTGAAACAATAAGTTTTGACACAAACTGAAACACTTCAACAAGGATTAATTTTTTTAATGAGAATGTGTCTTTGCATTCTCAAAGCCTCATACAGGTCTTTTTACTCAGTACCCTCCGAAAAACGAGTTCCTTTTCATTCCAACTGAAAGGGTTACCACCATGATTCGCAAGCCTATGAGTAATACAAACCTGGCTCATGTTTCTGAGACAAGTCTGCGAATGTGGCACGAACACAACGTGATTCAGACCGAATCTGTCGAGGTATTCAGATATCATGACGTCATCCCAAACTTACCTGCTTTTATTAGGGATTATGTCCATAAAGATGGGTACACATGTTTTCGCACTGACGTGTGTGTTTACTTAGCAATATGTATGCTTTGACATGATCCCCCTGGAGTCCTTTCACTTAAGAAAAAAGTACATCCGTGAATGAATTATTCCATAAAATATGTCGGACGTTGCCGTCACCACGATACATTCAACGCTGACATTCATGGAGCTCCTGTAGTGGCTACCTCTTCAATTCCCAGCTGTTGATGCAATGAACAGTTTCCTCCAAAATATTCATAATTTTTTCACAGCCAATATTTATCTCGCTTTTTTTCCTCTATCCCAGGTTCCCACAGGCATCCCTCAAGGAACAGAAGGTATTACTGAAAAGGATTGCGTTTCCTTCGGCAGAAAACTTTACTTGGAGAGGCAACGCCCAAAATAGTATCAGACATTTTATTGATGGCGACAAGGTTATTCAGATTAATCATGATAAAATCATCAGGTAGACTGCCTAAGTAATTGCCAAATGCAAGGCACAGATTTTGGGGTAGCGAGTTATAATAAACTCATATCATCACAGTTCCAACTTACCGATAGCGAATTTGTACGATGCAGCAATATATCCTAAATCGCATTTTATACCAAGAATTATTGAATTGTGTCCGATACCAATTTGTATTACTCACATAGCTATTTATTTCAGAAACTTACTTCTCCGATTCGACTAAATTGTTCTTACTGACAGATTTATGAGTCATTCTGATCAGTAAGTCAGATCCAATCTTGTTTCTCACAGCGAAACTGTGCAGGCCTATCTGATTCTAATTAGTGACTAACTAATACATGTTAAGACCTACACTTTGAATGGAAGAGACTATATTTAGACCTACACATGAACATACTAAAATGCTTCACACAAAATTTATAAGTGCAAATCCATTTTATTACACATTCTTGAATGTTTTGAGAGGTCATTGTTTTGGGTATTTTTTAGGCAGTGCAGTGGGGAAGCATAATATGAATTTCAACAATCATCAATAAAGCAGTTTCAACTACTGGAACAAAAATGAATTTTGCATGTATTATTTCCATAAACATACAGCCTGGCCCTGAAGTGTAAATAACTGAACTTGAATGACTGAAAATGACAGTAAAATGTAACAGTGACTTTAAAATTAAATTTTCTCTCAAACTCTCTTTAAACGGACGAAGCTCTCATGGTAACCCTCGCTGAAACTAGTTTTTGCCAACAATTTGCAATCATTACCGGTGCCAGAGAGCTAATTGGCATTAGTTCAGCTGCTCAACATGACAAGCCATTACTGGCACAAGCACAGGTTCGTACAATGTACGTACATAGGCCACTAAGGTCAATGATGTGTTTTTCCATGCTTCTACTAACTAGCTCAGCCTTTGGGTAGAAACACACATTGTGAAGTGTGGGCTTTTTTTTTTTTCCTTTTTTCATTTTTACCATACACAGAGAAGCTTGTATTGTACTCGTTCAGAGCATGTTTAAAGACACTGCACAAGAAAACCAAAAAAAAGTTTCAAATATTTAAAACCAAAAAGGAATCATCATCTAGTACCGGTAAATACGTAACTAGGTAATATCAATTAATCACTTAAACTATCGCATGGCCATGGTTCAATCGTATTAACTGCAACAGCAATTAATCAGAAAATTCCTGAGAATTCCGGAGGATCACTAACCAATGATTACTCGGCCAGTGAGATGAAAGCTAATCATGTGTAGTGTCTAGCAAGCATGTACATGCACTACTTTGGCCGTTTCGAAGTCTGCCTGTGCCCTTTACCCAGTGTGAATCTTATTAACAAGTCAAACATATGAAAATCAATAACTATCGAGTGGCTAAATTTGGCTTTAACTGGTCCGAGAGGCCATGTGCGGGTTATCACAGGACATCGGCTAGGGCTATATTACATGACAGCTTTATGACAATTCTTCATTTGGCTGCAGGATAATTGGGGGCATTAAAAATTATACGGCAACATCAAAACTTCAAAGAGAATCGGTAGAGGCATCCAGCAAACATCATCAGAGGCAAGACACATTCAGGGAAAACACAGTTTATAAACAGCTGCAGAGGGCGTACCAAGGGGGGGGGGGTGCTGGATATTCAAACACTCCCTCTCTTGAAGACACCCCCTTCAGAAAAAAAAGTGTATTGATATTGTTATTGAAAACAGCATGAAAGCAAACTTGACGACTTTTTTTTTTTGCTTGTCACTTCGTTTTGGACCATGTAACAGTTTTCGTTACAACCCGATGACTCTCTCCTTTTTTTTTTGGCTAGTCGCATTGATTGGCACCTTAGGACACCTCCCTTTGAAAAATCTTGGGTACTCTTAAACAGATGGACGACACCCTGAACCCAACTGTTCACTTGTCAATATGGGGAAGTTTGTACAAGACAAAGAGGACCACAGGTACACTGATGAAGAAAACCCTTCAAGATGTTCACGCGGATCTGAAGATTTGCTTTCGTGGAACAAAACTGACCGACAAACATGCCGCTTCACCTTCCCAGTTGTCATGGACACGGTAGCCACTTCAGCTATGGTCATTTTGTCTGCAGTAACTAGGACAAGCTACCACGGGATGGTATTAATTACAAAGCTCACTTCAATTACCTTTGAGGAGAGGAAGCTTCTGAAGCTCTCTGTTCTTGGTGATGTTGAACCGCGACGACCCTTGCCTTTTCTCTTTCTTGACTAGAGGACCGGTACCTTTGTTGCGTGTGAGCTGCGTCGGTGGAGGCACATTGCCAGGTCGATGTTTACCCCCCTGTCAAAGAAAAATGAAAATTTGAATAATTTTACCAATTAGCAACTAGAAAACTGTTAAGTCTTCTACTCGGAGATGCTGGACTAAGTTTAAACTTCATACTAGGTTTGCTGAAGAGTGTGATATGCAATATGGAAACTGTATTGCTACTCATTACAGTATGAGAGTTTTATTTTCATCTTATTACATGTACACTTGAATACATTGCATGAAACAAGTCCAAAAGCTACTATTTACATGATCAATTTTAATTTATTTTACGTTTCATGTTAGAATGTGGATGATTTGGGTAGGTCACTAGATTCAAGTTTGTATTCAATCTGAATGTCTGGGGAAAACAAAAAGTTAATCTCCAGTAACAGTAGATATGATATCCCCTCAGTAGAAAGTGACTACAATTCAATAACAAAAGTTTTTATTTTTGTACAATACAAAATAACTGCACAGGTGAGTGTTCTAATTTCAAAAGATAATATGGCAATGTCTATATTCATAAAACGAGTTTAAAATCTGTAAATGTCCTTGAAGCACTTTATATTGATTTCATAACACAAAAATTATATCAACACCAGACATTACTTTGGATTTTAAACTCACATACAATACGAAATGCTGAACAGAATAAATAAATAAATATATAAATTCTCCAGTAAACACAAGTTTTGGCATTCCAAAAGTGACAATATGCAACTGTATGAATTTTCAATAACATAAAACACACAACTAAATGAATCAATCAATTTTCTAGACTAGGCATAATAAACCACAGCCTGACAGGACTCGGTTGACAGCCGAAGCTAATGTTACATTGTTTAGATCATATTTTAAATTATTTTCATCGATCAAGAACTGACGCACTTGGATTGATGTGCACTCCAGGTATAAGGTTTCACTTCATTTGATTGGACCACAGTCCCCTCATACATACAGATACAAGCACTATGTGTATCTCTTTTTTTGTTAGAAGGGAATACATGTTTTTTGCCAAAATAGCTTCACATTGCGGTAACAAATGTTTTCATATGAGATGATCACTGTGAATAAAGAGTTAATTATGGCATGGCATTATGACAGCAATCTGATTTAAAACTGACACGTGTATGTAGCCGACTATGTTTATGTTGACGTAAATTATCTCTTAATTCCTTGTCGACTCAAGACAACATTGGCAACATAAGATTTATAATCATAGACAAGTATCATTAAAAATCTCATTTGACCTGTCACATTCATAAACATACATGTAAAACAATCACAGATCAAGATACATAACTTTGAATGACAAAAATTCATACTACACTGATATTATGCCACGCTTATAAGTTACAAACTTCCTCTTTAGTCAGATAACAGAAATTCTGATTGTTTGTATTGTTTTGATTACAACGTTTGAACAATTAATATCTGCTCCAAGCTTAAAGTGATAGGCTAACATTGTGGAGCTTCAATTTAAAAAATTGTCAAACTTTGATATGTGAGCTACATAGTAGTGTTCAAATGGACAAATAAACACCCTAGAATACAAAAGTTTGGAAAGTTACACTGCCAATGGCAAGTTATGCATGAATAAACAATTAAAACTCGGGGCGAGTTTAAATAGCGTAGGTGTACACACAGTAAGTCTATGGGAGAAAATGGGCAGGTGAATCCGATCAACTTAAGATTTTCACTTTTTTAAAGCACTGAGTAATCATTTTGAAATACAATTTTTTCAGGGCGTCATTTTTAGACCTCATCAAAGACACTGGTAACATGGGGAATCATGTAGCTCAGATTTTTTTAACTGTGGTAAATGTTAGCCAATACCTTTAAGCATTGGGGGGGGGGTCATTTGATTAAACACAAAATAAATTATTTAGGCAAACCAACTGATGTACTGTAGGCCTGTAAGGGAAGAGTTTTCTACAGACGAAGAAATGCTGGACACAAACCAGATGGAAAACGATTCTGGACAACTCACATTGTCACAGTTCATCACAGCCAGATGAGCAGGGATGTAGAAACATGTGCCTGATCAAAATATTTCCCTTTGTCCGTGAAACAGTGATACTAGCTTCCAACGCCCCCCCCCCCCCAATACTAGGCAAGCGTGGGATTGTGTACATGTTTTGTGACCTTACATTTTACTTGACCAGTATCCTAATGCGTCAACATTTTGTTTCACCCTCAAGTTTCAAGACAAATGATGCAACCACCATACATACATACATTGTATGATGTAGTTGTTTTTAGAATTAGATCCTACTTTTAAGTGATAGGCTAACATTGTGGAGCTTCAATTTTAAAAAATGTCAAACTTTGATATCTGAGCTACAAAGTAGTGTTCAAATGGACAAATAAACACCCTAGAATACAACAGTTTAGAAAGTTATGCTGCCAATGGCAAGGTATGTATGAATAAACAATTTATACTCAGGGCGAGTAGAAAATAGCCTGGGTGTACAACTGTACACACAGTAAGTCTATGGGAGGAAATGGGCAATTGAATCCGGTCAACTTACAATTTTCACTTTTTTAAATAAATAATCACTTTGAAATACAATTTTTTCAGGGCTTCATTTTTAAACCTTATCAAAGACACTGGTAGCATGGGGAATCATGTAACTCAGATTTTTTTAACTGTGGAAAATGTTAGCCAATGGCTTTAATCTGGTAGAACAAAAGAAATACAATATCTCAGATAAAACTAAAGTAAAAGGTACATCATGTTTACCATTAGCTTAGATCTCTACGGAAAAAACTCCAAATTCATGTAATTTGAACATTAGGAAACGGTGTGTACAAATCCAATTCAACGTGTATTGTAAAATAAGCGCATCAGCTCAACATTTAAATAACCAGGCTTTTGTTGCAACACATAGCCTACCTGTACTTTCCACGTCAATGTATTCTACAGTATATAAACAAACACAACACAATCAGCCTATACAAGTAGACCTATACTGAAATAGCTTTTATTTTTTCCTCGCTTGTTTTGTGGTTTGGAAAGCAGACTCAACATGACAGTGGGAGGATTAGTTTCATCCCTCAATCTTTTAATCACAGCAAACCACACCGATCCGAAATCCACTGGAGGACACCGCTCAAGCTGAACGAAGGAGATTTCCATGCATTTATACAGACCTACATGTACATGTAGTCTGAAAGGTAAAAAAAAACTCACAAAATGTACTGTACCTATGTGCATAGTACCAATGTGCAATAGCAACATAATCCACACACCAATCTGTAAATGTGGTCTTTTTGCAGAGATAACTGTAAAGGATGTTTATTTTTTATCTTTATTCATATCACATCCACATGATTTTACACCATCAATCAAACTTCTGTCCAACACACAAAATAGTAAACATTTGACTGTAGTTTCAATTAAATATGACCACTGTTTCAATACATGTAATCATGGTAACATCCAAAATCAGGTGTTTTAAAGGTCCCATAACCTTTAACCTTTCAACTTTGAGATCTAATCAGTCTATTAAGATGATGCTTATCACGGTTGACAATAATTGACAGATGCATGCAAACACAAACTGCTGGATGGACAGAATGATGCCTCTGGTTCTGGTATCTTTGGTGCAAAGGCATAAAAATCAATACTTTGGCATTATTCGCAGGAGACAGTGAACAAACTTTGATATGTACATCTTTAGTACTAGTATACACTGTATCACTCTAGCAAAATAATTTTCTGAACATTGAGAAATAGGCCAACACTGTAACAATGACTGGATTTAATACAGCCTGGCACACATCAGAAATGACACAATCTTGAGGTTTGTTTTTTTCTTGCCATGTTTGTCATGTGTGTGTGAATGAACATAATGTATCCGTGTTGAACATCTCCCAATTATTTCACTATCAAAACCTAAACGGTGACAGGTGCATGGGGGTGATTAGCGCTAAACATCTTGATCTTTGGTCAAAGCACTGCAGCGATTACCGAAGGCTAATTGTGATAACAGCAACGATGATACAGTCCCAATGAGCGTGAAATAGACATGCGTGTGAGTGAATGCCATACACACGTACATTATGTACTGTACATGTAGTTAACTTCACTCTATCTTCCATAGGCCCTGTGCATAAAGATCAAGGTGGAGTTTTGGCAGTGAGAAGAACGTGTTCCATCATACGTAGACGTCGAGATGCTGTATATGGCAGTTAGTCAGGCATTCATTACAAAATGCATGCCCTCATGCCCTCAAATGCAGTATATAAATAAACTAGAGAAGTTCGACTCCGCGCAGTCGATGGGTATGCCTCAGCCCAGTGCACCCACTATGTAGCAGCTAACCGCACAAATTACATCAACACTCTTACCTTTGACTTATACGCAGAAAATGGCATTTTGGAGCAAAGTTCATTGACCTTTGACCCTTGACCCTGACCTGACTCCTTTGACTCTACAAAATATTTGTCGTTTGGTGTTGAACCTAATCGCCAAATTACATCAACACTGAGCACTCCTTACTGAAATTATAGGCAGAAAATGACATTTTGGGACAAAGTTCATTGACCTTTGACCCTTCAGCTTGAACTTTGACCCTTGTGACTCTACCAAATTATTTTTCTTTTGGTTTTGAAACCTAACCACACAAATTGCATCAACAGTGAGCACTTATAACTGAAGTTATAGGCAGAAAATGACATTTTGGGACAAAGTTCAATGACCTTTGACCCTTGACCTTCACATTGACCCTGTGACTCTACCTAAAATATTTGCCTTTTAGTTTTGAACTAACTGCAAATTACAACAGCAGTGAGCAATGCTATGGAACTTATATGCAGAAAATGGCATTTTGGGACAGAAGTTCATTGACCTTTGACCTTGACCCTGTGACTCTAACCAAAATATTAGTTTTTTGGTTTTGAACCTAATCACCAAATTACATCAGCAGTGAGCACTCCTAACTGAAGTTATAGGCAGGAAATAACATTTTGGGACAAAGTTCATTGACCTTTGACCTTTACTTGAACCATTTGACGCGCTGTGACTCTACCTAAATATTTGTCTTTTGTTTCTTAATCCAACCACCAAATTTTATCAACAGTGAGCACTCCTAACTGGTGTTATAGGCAGAAAATGGCATTTTAGGACAAAGTTCATTGACCTTTGACTTTTGACCCTTTACGGATTTGTCCCAAAATCTAATCAATTCATCCTTGCCTAGTGGTCCATCCTTGGTCCAAGTATCATCAAAATCCCTCCAACGGTACTTCAGTAATCTTGTTCACATGAAAGTGTGGACGCACGGACGCACGGACGTATGGAAGTACGGACGCACGGACGCACAGACGCACGGACGAACGGACGCACGGACGCACGGACGGACAACCCGAAAACATAATGCCTGCGGCTCCCTTACGGGGCAGAGGCATAATAAGAAAACTACCTACAGTAGCAGTATTAAGGGAGAAATATGTAATTTTTTTAAGACATGTCCACAGGCTAAGCAGTAAGCACAATATTCTGTAAAATAAATGACAACATACCTCCCCACGTAGTTCTAGATTAAAGATCGCTCATTATGGATTCTTCGGCTACAATGCATATTTTGGGAAATGCTCTGACCAATCAATGACAAAACAAATGGACAAACACATATTGCAACAAATTTTCTGTACACCAAGTTAAAGTGATAGGCTAACATTGTGGAGCTTCAATTTAAAAAATTATCAAACTTTGATATCTGAGCTAAATAGTAGTGCTCAAATAGACAAATAAACACCCTAGAAAACATAAGTTTGGAAAGTTACACTGCCAATGGCAAGTTATGCATGAATAAACAATTAAAACTCGGGGGAGTTTTAGTAGCCTGGGTGTACACACAGTACGTCTAAGGGAGGAAATGGGCTGGTCAACTTACGATTTTCACTTTTTTAAAGCACTAAATAATCATTTTGAAATACAATTTTTTTCAGGGCTTCATTTTTAGACCTCATCAAAGACACTGGTAGCATGGGGAATCATGTGGCTCAGATTTTTTTAACTGTGGTAAATGTTAGCCAATACCTTTAAATTGAGTATGCTTTATTTCCCATCAAGGGCATTGTCCAGGAAGGTAAGTTGATAAAAGTGGTGTAATAAAAGATATTCAATATTTATTTGGACAAAGTACCAAAAAAATGCCGAGTGGATACCGACACTCGTATGCAGGTATCTGCAAAGTTACAACAAATACCTAATTATTCATCATGAGTACCAATTACTGTCAAATTCTTCACTTTTAAACCGGCACAAACCTATTCATTTATGGGTAAACAAGCTTTAAAAACACATTTTAAGCCTATTAAATTTTTAAGACTTGATTGCATTCTATTTCTAATCTGAACACCAATTTTTACAATGGAGGTCATATGAAATTATACCTCATTTTCATAGATTGAATACTGGCTGTATCCACATAAAACATGGCTTTGCTTGTCAGACCTTTTCTCCTTCCCCCAGTTTAAACTATCAGCATGTTTCTATTGAGCCTACCGTATTTATCCGGATAAAATTTAACCAGCTAATAGCGGAGAGGGTATGTTTCCCGAAAGCATCGGGATCGTACGATTACCAGCTAAGAGTCCGTTGACCTGGGTTGCGGCAAGGTATCGTGGGATGATGGAGGTCAAATTTATGTCCAATCAAACACACGCACGCTGCAGCCAGGGGTCAAATTCCGATCACGTGGTTTTGTTTATTTCCAGTTCTCACCGGCAAAAGACGGATAATAGCAGAGAAGGTCTGTTTCTATTGGGCTCTTCTCTACTAAAAGACGGATAATGGCGGAGAAGGTCTGTTTCTATTGATGTCTTACGGTATCTTTCTCCGCTATTATCCTGCAAAAAGCAGGATAAATACCAGTGAAACTTTCTCCGCTAAAAAGACGGATAATGGTGGAGAAGGTCTGTTTCTATTGAGATCTTCTCCTCCATTAGCCGGTTGCATCCGGAAAACTACCTTCAATAGAAACACGCTGTATGATTCTTGTCCGGAATTGACTGACTTTTGACACATTTCACATGCATCTTGCACTGTTCCCTGAAATGTGTTAGGTTTTAGATCTCCAAAGTCAGTAAATCTTTTCGATACAGCACTAGTTATCTAGAGATGATGCTTGCAGCAGCTGGCATAGCAGCACAGACATGGCTGTCTGTATTCATTCATTCTTTTTCTCCTTGCGCAATCAAACTAGTATGTTTAGTAATAAGACTGGG
>JZLH01S0024713.1:59435-71538 GCA_001188425.1 Eucidaris tribuloides | reverse complement strand
CGTGCGGTGAATGGGGGCGGCGAGACGAGAGCTTTCGATCAATCGAGGGAAAAGCTTCACCGGTTGCGTGGCAACTACCGCTTAGACTTCGACTATCAGTCGTTACGCAGCGGCCGCAGCCTACGTCTCGCTGAGTGAAATAAGATGTTTCGATATTTTCAAGTGAAATCGTGGCGGGCTTTTTATATGCAGATGGCTGACTGCCCTGGTAAATAATGTTGTTCTCTGAGTTTAATACAGAGTCGGATATAGATCCAGTTCTATTCCATCGAAAATCAGACCCCTGAACATATGGCTTCCTGCAGTTTCTAAGATTGAAATCTTCCTGATTACTATGTACAGTCTTAAAATAACCGTTCATGGTTTACCAGAGATAAAAGTGAATATGTGTTTCTCACCTCCGTGAAATAAATAAACTCGGCGGGCCTGTTCATTATAGTTACATACAAGAAAATGTAAGCGAATATTCTTTTTGCAATTAATCGGGATTGACCGGCTTGCGTGTTTAGTTAAATTCATTTTTACACATGATATTAACATATTTTTTCTTTGGAAAATTGGCGCTTACACTTTTACAAGATACGCAAGCGTTATGTCATATATAATAAATAGAACAGTTTAAATGGAAATGTATTGGTGTCTGTATACGTTACAAAATACTACATATAAAATTGTATTAAGCGTATAATAAAAATTCCCCCTAATCGAACAAACGTCAAGAGGTTTTCCCGGTACGTACCATAACATAAAATTTGAAATTAAAAGGTTGGATATATACTCATAAATGAATGAATAAGAAATACATCCAGTTCTGTACCGTCGACTATCACACTCCTTATCCTTCCTACAGTTTCTAATAAATGAAATCGCCCCGATTATATTTCTATATACAGTTTTAAAATCCTCATGCACGGTTTACCAGAAAAGAAAAGTGAATCTGTTTCGTACCTTCGTGAAATAAACAAAGTTTGGAGATAATCTTTGCTGTCGATGTTTACTTTTTCCTCCAAACCTCATCGACAAAATGTTTGCAATAGAAGTGAAAGGAGGAAGACGAGTGGGAAGACAAACACGCCGGAGGAAACAATGTACTAGACAAAATAGTACTAATGCTCAAACAAACATACAACTATTAAAACGTTCAGTGAATCCCTCTTTCCAAGTGGTGCGACTACGTGAAACCATGGACAATACTACATGATAAAAAAGACGTCGGAAGATCCCCCGTTTTTTTAAATTTATTTCTTTTTGTTAGGAAAAGAGGATTCTATTGGTGATCGTCCCAGTTACCTTACAAACTCGGTAAAAGTCTCTCACGCTTCTTTACTCTGCGAGAAGTGGGGGGAGGGGTAACAAGTTTTTTGTTAATTCAAAATCGGGAATTGTCTCGCCATCCATACTAGTCTCAACTTCGATTAGACTTTTAAGTGGGTAGTGAATAAAACACACACACACACACACACACACACACACACACACACACACACACACACACACACACACACACACACACACACACACACACACACACACACACACACACACACACACACACACACACACACACACACACACACACACACACACACACACACACAACACACACACACACACACAAACACAAGCACACAAACACACACATACACTCACCGACACACATATTTACACAGGCAAACTTGTGGGGTATTGATGTTTGTCGGTGCGTTAGTGTTTGTGTGTTAGTACTATATATATACCTTGTGGGAACATCTCATAGAACCATATACAATTTTGGATCCCCATAAGTAAGTCTGTGTGAGTAGAGTTGTGCTAAGTTAAGCAAATGTCTATAAAAATGTCTTTACATTTACAGAATGTTGTTTTATGATGTTTTAGGCCACTATATGCTACTGCAGAGGTACCGTATTCCTTTGTGGGGTACATGATTTATTTCCCACTAGCTGCATCCGGCGCTGACGCGCCGGCTACAGCTAGCTGTGTAAACCTCTCCTAAAATCACTTATCGCAACGTATAGATAAGAATCATTTGAAACAAAAACGTTACACAAAAGTTTAGTTTTTATGAAAATAATAAGCCATAGACATTCTGAATCAGTTATGAAGGCGAAGTTGTCAAGGAACAGATTTTAAATGAACAGATTTACTACACTTTATCTTTTGATTCAGTTTAATGACATGAAAATGAACAATATTCACAGCAATCCATTTTATTCACATCATAATTGTTCAAGTCAGACACAAACCATGTGATTCATTACTTCATTTGCTTGATTTCATTTTCTTCAGTGTCATCAATATGAATTAAAACATTTCGTAATTGGTTTAGTCGTGTAGTTAATAAACTTGTTTTCTTATAAGTATCTGTTTCATATAGGCCTAATTGAACATTCATTTGTAAATTAAATAGTATGAAAAAAATGCTTATAACCAGTTACAACTGTTATTTAGTAAACTACACACACACACACACACACACACACACACACACACACACACACACACACACACACACACACACATTTTGTATTGCTAGTCACTTTTACTCCCCCCCTCCTCCCCCGTGGACAAAATAGATCAATGCCTTGGGTCAACCTCCCTCAGCAAAACGCTATCCCCCGCACAAACTTACTGATGTAACTAAAATCCAAATGAAAGACCGACCAACCGATATAGATTGTCTTTGCAAAATTGTGGGAGGGAGCGGAGCGACCGAGCTTTAGAAAATGTAACCCTATAAAACCCATTTTAGTAACCAACTTTACCCTGTGGACTGGGACAGAGGGGCGCATTGCTTTTTCATCTTCATCTTTCTTTCTTTTTTCATTCTTGCATTTTCTGTGCCCCCTTAAAGTGGTGCACCCGAAGCACGTGTCCCCTTATAGATACGCACCTGACAATATCTAATGTCCCTTACATATTTTAGATGTGTGCATAAGACTGAGTGCTGTGATTGTTCTTTGGCTAGTAATTTGGCAGGTAAAAATTTTGATGGATGGCAAAAAAATGGTCGTCATTCTCTCCCCCCCCCCTCCTCCCGCTTTGAGAGATTTCGGCAACTGGCGTGACCAGGATAAATGTAGAACCTAGGATTTGGAAAAAAAAATCGGCACTACCCCCTTACCTCCCCCCTCCCCCTCCACCTCCCTCCCCGCAGCTCCCCCTCCTTTATTTCATTGATTTTTATTTTTCATTTCATGTTATGTATTTACATTTAATTTATTTTATTCAGTTATTCATTTATTTCTCCATTTACTGATTCATTTACTTATCGTTTTAGTTATTCTACTTATTTAATCTATTCTATCTTATTTTATTTATTCATTTATTTCTTTCTTTATTTATTTGTTTGATATCTCCCGCAAAACTTAGTGATGTAACTAAAATCCAAAGGAATAGACCGACCAAGCGATATAGGTTGTCTTTGCAAAATTGTGTGAGGGAGCGGAGCGACCGAGCTTTAGAAAATTTAACCCTATAAAACACATTTTAGTACCCAAATTTACCCTGTGGATTGGGACTAAGGGGCGCATAATTCCTGTTAAGGTTGATAATTTTCCTTCCTTTTTTCATCTTCTTCTTTCTCTTTTTTCTTTCTTTTTGCATTGTCTGCGCCCCCCTTAAAGTGGCACCCGAAGCACGTGCCCCCTTAGATACGCCACTGACAATAGCAAATCCCCCCCCCCCCACGAATTTAGATGTGTGCATCTGTGATTGTGGTTTGGCTAGTAATTTGGCAGGTAAAGAGTTTGTTGGCGGGCAAAAAATGGTTTTTGTCGTCATTCCCAGCCCCCCCCCCCCCTGTCCCCACTGAGTAAGTTTTCAGAGGCTAGCATGACCTGGAAACATTTAGGACTTGGGATTTGGAGAAAGCGCAAATGTGCCATACACTGAATTATAATCATATTTGCCGTAAGGTTTGCCGTAAATAGTTCCTTTTTTCACACTGTAGGCCCATACCATATTTGTTTTTGGATTATCATTATATTGTTATAATCATTATTATTATTTAGTTAATCATTTATTTATTTTATTCATTTCATTGATTTTATTGATTTTATTGATTTCATTTTATGTATTTTATCTATTTCATTTTATTTATTCATTTGTTTATTCATTCATGTATTCATTTAATTTTTCATTTATTCATTCATTTACTTATTTATTATATTGATTTATTCATTTATCTATTAATTAATAAATGTATTTTATTGTTTTATTTGTTTGTTTATTTTACATCATGTTATTTTATTTTATTTTATTTTATCTTAATGTATTTATTCATTCATTTATTTACTTACTTTATTGACTTTATTTATTTATTTTGGCCTCAAACAACACGTACTATTACATTGCAAAGGTAAACAAAAAGAAAACAAATAATTGAAAAGAAAAGATAAAAAAACGCAAAAAAAAAAAAAAAAAAAAAACAATAACACCAGGGATCGAATCGACATGAAAGTCCAAAACGCAACCGTTGTGTATAGCGCGCTATCCGCTCGACTACGGCACTCTTACAACAGATTGCGTTGTACATAGCGGTATTATACAAATTGGTGACGTCGCCACCGAAGTTTCAAAAATGCAACAGAAACATGTCCACACAGGTTTCAGAATACTGTTCCACAGGTTTCAGAATACCACTCATGAGAATGTTGCAGTAATTTACACCGAAAGCCAGGTTTTTTTAGGGCCGAGCGAAGGTCGGAGTAACTGTAGAATGCAACGCAAATTTTCTGCGAGTGCGAACCATACGCATGCATTACAATGATATGTGCGCTGACGGAATACTGAACCGCAGGAGTCTATGATTTGCGTTGCATTCTACTTCGGGGCCGAGCCGACGTGACGTCATGGGTGCAAAATGGCGAAATACAGGGTCCCAAAACTGAGGACAAACGTTGCCGTACCGAAATCTCGACAATCGTCGCGATCACGTATCCGCATTTCGTTCCACCGCGGTTCACGGCATAAATGCGACAAAAATACGTCTACGGATTTTCGAACATCATACGTCCGATCAATGCAGTCCGCAACGACGCTCGAGGTTTTCCAAGGCGGAGCGAACGTCAAACTTTGCGGTCGAGGCGGCAGAGTCCCAACAATGGCGTTTCGCACGTGGAGGAGAATGACGTCCCCCTCCCCTAATCCCTTCCACGTATTATTTATATAGATAAGCAAAAATACGTCACAAGGGTGTTCCTGTACTCATACGATACCCAACAAATATAGTTGTGAGAAAACACACACTCCCACACACACATACACAGATACACACAGACACAAACACATACACACACAACCACGACATACACACACACTCAGACAGACACACATACACATACACATACACACACACACACATATACACACATCCACACACAGACACAGATACTACACACACACATGAGACACAGACAGACAGACAGACACACACACACACACACACACACACACACACACTCCCTCCGCACACACACACAGACAGACAGACAGACACACACACACACACACACACACACACACACACACACACACACACACACACACATAGACACACGTGGACAGACAGACACATACAAACAGTAACACACACATACAAACAGTAACACACACACATACACATTATCACACAGACACAGACACGACACACACATATACACAGACACATACACAAACACACACATCCTCTCCACACACACATACACACATACACATGCACACACATACACTGGACAGATCAAAATAAAGATGAAGAAATGTACAGAAATACTTGATTTTAATATGAAATTATGTTCTTTTTAAGTGTTTGCACAGATGCGGACAAGCATGAATGCCTGCAGCCAGGAGCGATGACCCATCTTGATACAAGACAATATCGTAAATTACTATTCATTCATCATTACGACATATTTCATAGAAATATTGACTGATTCAATATTCAACAAGATTACATGGTATTCTACTAACGTCACACATTCAGATTGTTTTAAAAAAGTATAATAATCGTATTATTGCACATAATTACATAATTGCTACAGGGTGCGCACACCCGTTTATAGAATTCAGCACTAATCACGAGAGTGAACATATTTTCAATTATTGCCCCTCAAAGGCATTGTGTAACAATGTTTCCAGTTGAAAAAAATCTGAGCTATGATTCCCCATGCTACCAGTGTCTCTGATACGGTCTAAAAATGAAGCCTTGAAAAAATTGTAGTTTAAAACGATCATTGAGTGCTTTAATAAAGTGAAAATCATTGAGAGACCATTCTAGCTTTACCCCATAGACTGCTGTGTTGCAGAATTTCCTATCGGCTAAGAATAATTAAAGTGCCAATTTGTATCTGCACATATTGTACTAGTGACAGCATAACAGTCCGAACTTTTGTGCTCTAGGGTGTTTATTTGTCCATTCGAACACTGTCAGATATGTCATATAGCAAAGTTCGACAATTTTTAAAATGGGTCTTCCACAGTGTTATATAGCATCTTTAATGTTTTGATAAACTGGCATATTTGCCGCTTCCATTGTTTTGCGTGCATGCCCCTGTGTTATTATGAGCTAAATTTCTTCCGAGGTAGGAGGCACGATGAAACCATTTTGGGGGTCCAGCCCCGATCTCAATTATCTTCTGGATTATCCTATAAGTATTTATTATACCTGTTTACGTAAACCTTCATAATCTGCACTTACAGAATCCACAATCTTTTCACAGAATAAAATATTTGCTCAGATGCTTATGTATCACAGAAAGGGACCAACATATATTACGATAATTGTGGAAGTTTTGAGTTAATTGTTAACTCTTCCGGTTTCAGGCAACAATATACTGTCATCTTCGGCACAACTAGCATGGAACACTGATATTAAATACGTGCTCTCTGGTAGATCGCCCTTATCCCATTAACTTATCAGATTCTCTGATCTCATGAAGTAATCATGGATCACCCATCACTTCATCGTGCAACTTTTTCACATCTATGCTCTTCTGTAATGCACGATACCTTAATTCAGATCAATACGATCTACACAAATATTAATTTATATCGTGTATACATTTACAAAAGCAAAAATACGAACAAACGAATTAAGAAATATAATGACAGATATACAAACAATAACCCCCCCCCGAAAAAACAAACACCACAAAGAACACTCAATTAAGAATTACCGCTCATCTCTGGTTTATTAATAAATTATTCACCAACCCGCATTTTTCTTTCTTGTTGCATTTCTATTCATTTTAACAAATATTACAGGGAATTTTGTTATAAAAAATCTGTACAAACATTTTATGTCAAAAAGAATCTTTATAAAAACCATTACAAACTCAAACCTCGTTGCAAGAATTCGGTGCGATTTCCTAAACTAACAGCATCATGACCGTTGTACCGTACGTGCCTGTGGGCACGTGACGTATTTCGCTGGTATAAACATGATAAACTTTGCCAAATGAATCTCTAAATCAGGGGTTCTCAAATAGCGGCGCATACGCCACTTTTGGCATGTCGGGCCTTCCGAAATGGTGCATGGAAGCCTCTATGAAAAAAATGGTGTATTTTTTGTTTGAATTTGTATTTCTGTAGTTTACATTAATTAGAGCCATTCTGACACTTCAACAATAATAATTGTTGTAAATGAAACCCTGCTCTAAATCAGTATCCAGGTGTATATAAGGACAACATCGAGGTTCTTTTATTTCTTCCCGTCTCTGACTTATTCATATCTTATGAAATTAATCCGAACTACACATGAATAAACAGCAGCATATTTTGTAGGCATTTATGTACAGAATTCAAAATGACAAGATCATTTTCGTTAAACAATGACCTGCAAAGCAAAGAAAAACACCCCCGCATCAATAAAAAAAATATATCAATGATAACTTAGTAGTGGGAAATATTTGATCTTAAGTGCTTAATATAAGCAATTTTCACAATCATATATTTTTACTGCATAGAAAAAATAAATATACTATCACTCTACTCCTTCAGAGGTAGCGGAATCTCCATATCGGCGAAAACCTGGCGTATACCCGCCAAGAGTTGGCGCATATCATCGGGAAATAAATGTCCGATGTTGCCAATTCGAAAGCAATTACCGTCCGTCACTTTCCCTGAGTAAATGACGAGGCCTGCAATGATATGGAAACAAATATGGAATAAAAACACAAGGAGAAAGTAAATTTCATGTAGTGCGGGAATTTGTGCTTTTATAGAAGCGAGCAAACGGCAAGAATTCATTTTTACCTATACAGAGTGTTTAGCAAAAAAACGGAACCCAACTTCCACCAGGAATATACAATCTTATAAAAATAATTATGTTTATTGCAATACGTCATCGGAAAGATAACTTAGTACTCTTTCATTTGATACCACATTCGTAATAATTAAGCCATGAGCTATCGAATTACAAACATTTTAATTGAGCAATGTCAAAACTGCTTTGCGCACAAGATTCAGATCTTTTACACTATATAGGGAAGATCTCAGTGACTAACCATCTGTGACCGTGTTGATGAAAAGACCTGAATCTTGTGCGCAAAGCAGTTTTGACATTATTCATTTAAAATGTTCTTTATTCGATAACTGAAGGCTGAATTATTGCAAATATGGTATCAAATGAAAGAGTAATAAATTATCTTTGCGATGACGTATTGCAATAAACATAATTGTGTTTATATACATGTATTCCTGATGGAAGTTGGGTTCCGCTCTTTTATAAACACTCTGTACATGTAGATCAACCCTCCATACTCAAAAGTATTACAACATACACTATAACGTATGCATTTTGAGTTGAAGGCGTCTGTCTAGATGTCGTAGTGAAGTTATTTTTGGAAAATAGATTATTTGAAATGAATGAAGAAGTAAAGCGCCTCCTATCTTCATACGACAGTGGTAATGAGGATACGGATAATTTCAGATTGTGGCCCTAGCTCCACATTATTATATCTTATGTAAAGAAAAGTCACATGACAGCAAAGTTTAGGGTGTTTTGCAATAGTAAACCGCCTTTAGAATTGAGAAAGAATAAGAAATTATAACTTGAACAGGTCCTGTCTATACTGGGTATAAACTCCCTACTACTGTCTTATGAAGATAGGAGGCTCTTTCTTTTCACCGAATGTGATCTTCTTTCTGAGACCGCGTCAGAGGAACATATTGGCTTTTTTGTTGTTGGAAGTCTTTCCAAACCATCAAAACCGTTTCACGGGAAATATGAAACCGAATTATGATGCTAGGGTGAATTAAACACCCCACCCTTATAGAGAGGGAAAAAAATGTTAAGTTTTGTGTTCCACCCCCTCTGCCGTGGTTGTGCCAGCATTGGATTATCTCTCCGCCTTGGAGAAGTAAGAGAAAGAATATCAATTGACTTCATTTCAAATAATTTGTTATTTTCCAAAAAATAACTTCACTATAGTGAAGTTTTTTTCAGGACATCATTACAGAAAGACGCCTTCAACTCAAAATGCATGCGTTATAGTGAATGTTGCAATACTTTTGAGTACGGAGGGTACTTAAAGATAACACGGACAACCTGTGTTATAATGTATATGTTCTATATTCTTTTATATTTTTCATGTTTTCGTGTTTACAAGAAGCAGTTTTGTATCAATGAATGTAAAAGTTGCTGGAATTTAAGATAGTTTCATCTAAACATAAAATAGAATCTAAAAAAAATCACACGCCAAGAGTAATTTCTTAAGGAATATGCCTATGCGATATTGAATTAGTTGCAGCTAACTAACTAACTAACTAAAGATAAATATATCAATAAATTAATTAGTAAATTTACTCTAAAAACACAATGATAAAACAGAATGTTGTTATAACTAAATGGAATAAAGTACAGCAATGCTCTTAGCTTACATAGATACACTCAAGTGAAACAAAAACCTATACCTATCCCTTATTTTGAAGGCTCATGAATACATTGAATGAAATTGAATAATTGAATAAATGAATACATAAATCAATCAATAAATAAAATATACATATGAATATGAAATAAATAAATAAAGAAAAGTAATAAATAAGTAAATACATTAAAATGTATAAAATAAAATAAGTAAACAAAATAATTACATAAAATAAATAAAGTAAGGAACATTTATAACAAGAAAAAGAAACAGAAAGAATAAAGAAATGAATAAGTAACAATTTCTGAAACATACATAAATAAAAACAATATAACATATATACAGACCTTGCCTTATTCTTACTTACCTTTGTCAGTAAGTCTCTGATACAGTTGAACGAAGTCAAAGTTGGGATGTTTCGGGTAGTGAAAGGTGGTGATAATGTACCCATCGGGATTATCGATTAGATATTCCCTAAAACCTAGCTCTTTCATTCCTTCCAGGAGAATGCGTCTGTTCTCCTTGTACCTTTTTATTGAGATAACAACAGAATGAATAAATCAATTACAGAGTATTAATATTTGTGAACACAGTAATGCTTTATCAAAGACAGTAAAAATGAAGGTAAGAACCCATTAAAGCTTTATCCGCGACAGTAAAGATGGGGTGGGGACTGACTATAACTACGCAGTTTGCCCTATTCCAGGATTATTGTATACCTGTCGCAAGCCTTCAAAAATGGATGCATTCTCTTAACAAAGTAAAGCAACTGTGTTTTGCAGGAATATTACATTTTCCAAGAGATTACTGCTAGAAATGTGTGTGTGTGTGTGTGTGTGTGTGTGTGTACGCAATTAGATTACGAGTATGTAAATGTAAATGAAAACGTATTTTATTCTTTTTCAGTAAACTTTATTCTGATTCCAGATATGCAAAATAAAATACACTTTGAATAAATTAACATATTTACAATCCAAAATTATAAAATAACGTTTTGCATTTTTTTACACTGAAAAGTACTAGGCCTACCAATCAAATGTTCTATAGATAATTGAATTAATATGTTCTAAAATGATTATAATATAGATAAGAACACATTCATCATAAACATTAATTACTGTGAAGATACATAATTAAACAAAGCGAACAAAAACAATTTTACGGAATCTATTTATTGAAAATAACCACAATCCCTGCCTCTCCACATACACCTACTAAACTAGAACCTATCACTTCATTAAATTGAGACACCTACCCTAATTTCAATTTCTAAGCGATCTTTTACTTTCTTCATGGTCTAGAGTTTTGCAACACGATGGTAAACTGGAACTAAAACCGTCGTTTTTGGCACATTTTTTGCCATTGTAACAAATCTGCAAGCTGTATATACTATTGAAACGAGATTTAGGATAATCAAAAGTTTCTCTTTATAGATCAAAATATGTGACCGAAGTCAGTGTTTTGACACGGGGGAATTGATTCTAAAGACTCCCTTTTTGGTAAAAAATCTCGTGGAAGATCCCAATTTTGCCAAATTTGTCTGACTTTGCTGCTTCATAAAATGAAAGTGCGCCATCTACAAATATATTGAAGATGAGTATGTGTAGCGGGAAGTCTGAGGATTCTAAAAATGTAAAAATTGAACTTTATTGGCTAGGAGAAGGCCCGCGGAATTGGCAAAAACCAATCACAGACATCATTTTCTCTCAGTATTCTGACTTTCCCAGCTGGCTGGAAATGAACGCAGTCTTCATTATTGTGCGTTCGAGTGTGAATGTAAACAATAGAATTGCCGCGTACGTTCATGACATGTATTATGAACACCCCTATCATTTAATGTAGCAGTCCGTCGCTTCCTCATACACAGTAGGTGCATGACCTGTGCGTAAAAGAGGAGCGTTTTTTGTGCTATACAAATTGATATGCACACTCTCAATTCTCAAACCCACTAAACCACAACCTAACACCAACCTAAATCACCTCACATTCCCCATCAATATGTACTTCCTTAAACTGAAACGCTTACCTTCAAAACCCAGGCCAAACTAAAACCAACACCCACATAGGCACACTTCCTACCACTGTATATAATCCTCCCAAAGTAAACCAAAACCCATCTACACACCCTCCCTGTCTGCATGCTCCTTCAAACTATCTACCACCCACCCAATACAAGTTGCCTTATACCGCATCCCCCGCCTTCTTGCTCACTACTCACTTCACAAATCTAATACATG
>JZLH01S0024713.1:53556-55975 GCA_001188425.1 Eucidaris tribuloides | reverse complement strand
GTACGTGGCCAGAATCACACTGACACATACTATGTAAGGATGTAGTATGTGGTCCTGAGCAGAGCTGTACGGACACCCTGGTCAGTGCGCCAAGGTTTCTCCTGTGTTTGGAATTGAACTTACCATTTTCCTGCATTGTGTTACTTCTTCATCTTTTTATGGCGGGGGGGGGGCACACTATGGGCGACAACTCTATATTTTCGGCTACAATTAGGTAATGAGTGTTTTTTCATGTAGTCGTGGACAAGAATGTGCCTCTGAAAAATTCATTTTCTAAACAAATTTATACTTAAAGTATTGCCTCCAAATGTTAGTTACAATTACCTACATGTAACTGAAAGTGTAAAGCTCATACTTCATTTTCAATTTTTAACTTAATTCCAAAATTTTGCCAGTGTCGATCGTCCTGACAAAATTCTATGCCAGTCCTGTTTTGTGGCTGGATCATTCAATCCACCACAGTACAAAACTGTCGTTTTTTTTTCTTGTGATTGAACTATGTTTTATGCGTCCGTTACGCCTACAGCTCTGCTCAGACCGCATAATTATGATACGTAGTAGTTGTGTGTGTGTGTGATTGCTGTTGTGTGTTGGAGGGGGGGGGGGGGCGTATTTCACCCAAACAATATTCATTCAAAACCAGAAAAAAGCTGCGAAATGAGTCGTGGAATTGTTAAAAAATAAATGCAAATTTCGGCATAAACCCAAGGGGGTGTGTTCTGTAGTTTGGGGTGGTGAGGCATAGTAGAGCTATTGCCGCACCCCACACCCAAACTGATGTACGTAGTCTTACTTTTCAGTGCATTTAAATATTAAAATGTCAAAGTTACGAACAGTTTGAAGTTTCTAACGTGAATTTAGTGTACGTACCATTATTGTCCATGTGCCGATATGGACCAGCCGGACTGACTCAGCAGCAAAAGTTCTTCAATCTACGCGGATATGCGCACTGGCATAGAAATTGTGTGGTCCGGGAGGGGGGGGGGTGGGCTCCCTTTCCGCGACCCCGCCTCATGCCCTCACTCCGAAAAAGCGTCGAAAACGGTCCCCTTTCCAGCCCTAGAGTGTCAGTTTCCGTCTTTTGGTGCATATATAGGGTATGATTTCTCAAGGTTGTTAACACGGGGTGGGTGAGCGACCTTTGTGGAGCAGTGACACCCACCCCCCCTGGTGTTGTGTCACTCCAAGTCGAGTACAAGTATGGCGTACAGTTATGAACGGGCTTACGAGACGAGAGGACAGAGTATGGGTCCGGGGTTATGGGTAGGCCATACTGCCGACCTGTGTGTCATACAGGTACAGAACCAGCGTGTACAGATACGGATACGGAGAGACATGCATAGCTATGAATGTGAGTATGGTCCAGAATTAGGGGCAAGTTCGCGGGTATGCAAGCTGTGGCGTACAAGTACAGCACCGTGGGTATGCGGCACGGGTTAGAAGACCATGGTGGGTCCACGAATATGAGTACGTTCGCGGATTGTACGGCGTACACAAAGGTCTGGCAAAACATACTTCATATTTTCTGTTTATAAAAATGTTGCAGTCTTTTCAATTTTAATGATAATGCATTTCACCACCTCAAAACTCTATTTAAATTCAGTGATTCAATAAATGCATTTTTTTCTCATTAATTTAATACTACAAACAGCGGTTACGGCGTACGGGGTTGAGGGACAGACTGAAGCATGAAGTAAACGATACAGAAAATGCAAATGTAAATAAAAAAAAAAAAAAAAAAAAAAATATATGTTTTTTCCCGTAATAATTTACAAACTAAACATAATATACACAACTCATTAAAAAACGCGTATCACAATAACTTCCAAAAGATTTCCATAAATAAAATACAATTTTTTAAAACAAAATAAATATGAAGTCTGCAGTTAAGAAAAATTCCAGTGTGTACTCCAAGACCAATCATTACACATTTTAATAAGAGGAACTTACATGCTACAATTAATCTCCAAAATAATGTCCATTCAATAAACGCTCACCGCTAGGACCCGTGGAATTTCACGGGTCCCGCTAGTAACAAACTGATATTCGTAGAAGTTCAACAATACTTGTATATCACAGAAAATTTGTAGTAAAGACGTTGAATTTCTTACTTGGAATAACAGATTTATTCTCATCCAAAAAATGGTTCCATCTTCAGTAAATGCATGTTTTCTAACTTTCCACGTCTGTTGCTAGCTTCTTTTCTTCGTCCATATACTCTTACAACGTTGTGCTTATCTTCATTAATGCGTTGGTAAAGTTCCTTTCAGATTATGGTTTACCATAAATGTTTACCTTTGCAGCCGCGACCTGGTCGCCGCTAGCGTCCATTCACGTAAAGCTGTTTTGAAAAGACCAGCATTGCAACCATCGTGTTGCGGGTTTAATGAAAAGCGGAATCTGTCCAGGTGCGCTCCAA
>JZLH01S0024713.1:43556-48556 GCA_001188425.1 Eucidaris tribuloides | reverse complement strand
TCCGGGCAACTTACGATTCTCACTTTTTTAAGCACTAAATAATCATTTTGAAATACAATTTTTTTCAGAGCTTCATTTTTAGACCTTATCAAAGACACTGGTAGCATGGAGAATCACGTAGCTCAGAATTTTTTTTAACGGTGGTAAATGTTAGCCAGTACCGTTAAGATTAATAATAACATGGTTTAGCTTTGATTCAAATTTATCTAAATCATTCATAAGCGTACAGAGTTTTTTTTTAAAGGGTATTTATCAGCGGCCAAACAGCGACGCGACAAGCAGCCCCCCCCCCCCAAAAAAAGTTGTCAGGTCCGACAAGAACCTGTGAATGTTTTACGGCCGGGGAGGGGTGTTTTCAGCAAAAAAGGGGTACTGTTTTCTGTGAAAAGACGGTGTTTTCCATAAAAAGAGGGTGTTTGAACACCCAAAACACCGCCCTCCTATGAAATCATTCAGGAATAAAGCAAAATCGATGATGGAAAATGGCAAGTTTGATAAAGGGATCGATCCGCTTGCCGTTCGTGAAATCTCGGATGACGACTGTACAAAGGTATTTAATAAACGTAAACATGGTGTGAAAGAGTGATAGATGATTAATGACGTAACGATATTCTAAACGACTATAGTGTTTAAAACATGGCCTGCCCAGTTGTATGATAATAATACATGTAACATTCTTATAACGGAACCTTCGGAGACATTGTTTTTCAGTTTTCAGGTCAACTCATTATTCCTCGATACTTCGTGTACAAGTTATTATAGTCATTTTTATCTTGTTTACAAACGTCAGTCTCCGACTCATGAAGAAGTAGCGTAATCACTTTCGATGGATGTGTCACTATTTCTACTCATGTGAGATAGCCTCGTGATTAATGTGCGACTCTCAAGTGCTCGGAAAGTGTTGGTTTTCTTCATCCGTGGGTCTCTCATGTGTCGCATCAATTGTTTTCCTGAACATTGTATAATAGACCAAATTCTATTTATTCAATGGAGGATACATGTATTTTTTATCACTAGTTTTTCAAAGACAGCCGAATGGAATACTTATAATATTTCTTCATCTATAGCTGCAAATTTGGTGTTCTAGGTTTGCGACTCATTTAAAGGGGCTAATCATATAGTTATTATTTGTATTTGAACATAAGAACGATGGCGCACTGAGTTCCGCTCGTGCTTAAGTCTCCGAATTTACAAACAGACGTATACCCTCAATTTCATACCTGCTATTTGTAGTAATTTGGATCGCATCCATTTCACTATATTGACGAATTCTACATCTCTTGATCCGAGGTCTCGAAGCATCGCCTGTTTGGTGGTAAGACTGACGCCTAGCGGTCCGGGGGTAAACAGCTTCTTGTCATGTCCCTGTGCATCTGAATAAAAAGCACGAAAATATTACGATATTCTTCTGATATAGAGAATATTGAAAATATCTTCTCACTTCAGTCTTCAGGTGTAACCCTTTGTATATGAACGTATGATAACGGACTCGGTGTCGCCCACAATTTTTTGACAACCTGAATTCCACCAGAAGAGAAAAATAGGACAAACTTAACATCACATATAAAAAACATATATAGAATAAATAATAAAATAAAAACAAGAAAAGCTATGAGAACATGAAATATATATATATATTTATTTATCAATTTTGCTGGAAACCCGATTCCATGCTATTTACAATGTTAATTTACTTTCTTTCTCGACTTTTCTCACCACTGCTGAAAAAGGACTCTTCATCAACTTTCCATTTCGTGCCTATCGCTAGCTGCATTCCTTGCGATTTAAACTTCGGGCATAAGCTGGAAAAAGCTCGAGCAAAACAAGCAAATCTTAATCACTATCTAGATTTCAAAGCGGGTTGTACGACTATGGTACGACCGACGATTTCACCCCCCCCCCCCAAAAAAAAAAGCCTCATTCATGCATCCTTCACCCTTGTATGTCAAAATCATAAGTGAAAATAAACTTTAAAAAACGCATGGATTTTCGAGCAAAATAACCAGGAAGAGAAGATGAAGGATCGATACACGGATATAATTTTTATTTTATCAACGTTCAAAGATAATTACCATAGAAACATAATAAACTCGTAACGGGGTGCAGAGGCACAAGTTTTATTGCATGGGCGTAACTCTTGGATTGAACTAATCTCTTGATTGATAATTGAACTACTCGACATTTTTTAAAGACACTACATAACATTGTGGAAGCCTTATTTGAAAAATTGTCAAACTTTGCTATCTGACATATCTGACAGTGTTTGGATGGACAAATAAACAAAAACACACCCTCGAACACAAAACTTTACAACGTTATGCTGTCACTCGTAAAATATGTACAGATCAAAATTATTGGCACATGAATTATTCTCAGCTGATAGAAAATTCTGCTACACAGCAGTCTACGGAGAATAACGGGAATGGTCGCTCAATGATTTTCACTTTTTAGAAGCACTTAATGATCGTTTTGAACTGCAATTTTTTTCAGGACTCCATTCTTAGACCTTATCAGAAACACAAGTAGCATGGGGGAATCATGTAGCTCAGAGTTTTTGTAACTGGAAACATTGTTATACGATGCCTTTAAGCATAACATTTTCCCTGGGTTTGTTATGTTTGAGCAGACCAACTTCTGTTTTTCCCTCTTTGTTCAATTTGGCTCAACATCGTTATACGAGAAAAAAATGTTTGCAAACCGTTTTCATTTGACAGCGTATACAAATGTCTGTTTGAAAAGAGAGAGAAAACTCAGAAAAACAAACAAAATGGTACAAAAGATAGGAACTCAATAGCAAATGTTCAAGGCTTTATTGCCAAGGTGGCTGCTAAGTTCGTTACAAAGAAACAAATTGGATATCCTTAACGTAATACAATTTCCGAACAGGATTTCAACGGAAACAACATAGTACAATGTTAAATCTTACGATTGTATGAACACTGTTTACAAGCTGTACTCTGACCCCATAAAGTTACCTGCTATTGCTATTCCTGTGTCTCATTAATGATCAGATTATACCGTACATACAATACTTACATAACAGAACAATGGACTGATTCCCCAAAATGTGTACATCTGTCTGTCTCTAGGGGTGGTACCAGTTATAGCCTTGAAAAATAGCACTGCTTTATGTTGATCATTATTTTGAATAAGTGATATTTTTTCATCATGCCCCTTTATGTGCAGTGAAAGGGACATTGAATTATTTCACAACATATAAATAAAATCACCCATGTATGTACCGGTATGTGTGTGTGTGCGTGTGTGCGTGTGTGGGCGTGCGTGCGTGCGTGCGTGCGTGCGTGTGCGTGTGTGTGTGTCTCTGTGTGTGTGCGTGCGTTTGTGTTTGTGTGCATGTATGTGTGTGTGCATGTGTGTGTGTGTGTGCGTGCGTGCATGTGTGTGTATGTGTGTGTGCATGTGTGTGTGTGTGTGCATGTGTGTGTGTGCATCGTGCGTGCATGTGTGTGTATGTGTGTGTGCATGTGTGTGTGTGTGTGCATGTGTGTGTGTGCATGTGTGTGTGTGTGCATGTATGTGTGTGTGTGTGCATGTGTGCATGTGTGTGTGTGTGTGCATGTATGTGTGTGTGCATGTGTGTGTGTGTGTGTGTGTTGTGTGTGTGTGTGTGTGTGTGTGTGTGTGTGTGGTGTTGGGACAGCTATCTGCAATCCTGTCAATTAATACTCAGCGAGAGATATAAATACTACTGTCATTACATGCATCCACCTAACCTCGATCTCCAATTATTCACGCGTTCAGTCGGTTCGACTCTACATCTGAAGGCTGCCAAGTTCCAATCATGCAGTGATCGATCTGGTCAGGAATACCTGATGAACCATGGCTATATAACAGGACTTCATCAACTGACAAAAATAACATGAGGACCTCGAAAATTTCCAGGTTGCTCAAAGTAAACATTTAATCAATGTATATACTTGACGTATTATACATACACAAACACCCATGCGTGACATCCACACAATGTACTATCCATAATGTCAGTTATAAATAAACACGCATCTGACTGTTCCGGGTATCATCTATTATCCGCCAAACTGCGCTTGCTAGCACGTACACTACTTTCACATATATATTCACACGTACGGCCCTCCTCTTCCCGACCAAAAATAAACAAGTATGCATGATAAAGAACAAATATTACTTACCACCGTTGCTAATAGAAATCTTATCCATTGTCGGTTATGCAGATGAAAATCAGACGAAATAGAAAATCAAGTTTATTACAGAACGAGGTTTTTGGTCGTCTCAGCTGTACGGACTAATAAATCAGAAATGATTGCGATAGAGCGAGATATGGAGAGATAAATATGACGGATACAAAGTACACGGTAGTTTATAGCACTGAACTGAACATAATAAAGCCGGGCAATTCGCTTACGTAATCTATCCGCTGTGCATGTGGCTTCTTTAACATGAGGTAAACAATATTTACGACCATTGTAATATACTACTGTACTCAGAACGCGAGGTGCACGTGAGCAGCACACGCAAGCATTGCTAGGTTCATGTTTCTATCCACTCTGCAATCATGGCAGTGAGAGAGACCTCCATCATGTCAACATGAAACAACCATCGGCAAAGACAGCTAGCTGGCTAGGCGAGAGTGTAGAGTGTCGCGGAGGCATTCCAACGATAATGTGATGACAATAACATGGACATGCAGGTCTACCCATACGACATTTTAGCACTGCAGCTAATACGAACGATTTGTCGGATCGAATAACAGCCGCAACGGAGAGCAAAGCGTATAGGCCTATGGCTGCGACACTATTTTGTAGATTATGTATTTTGTCAATTGATCGTATACGCATTATATACGCTCTATACGCTATATTGTTTTTACGTATTATAGGCCTATGCTTTTTTTCTGTCATCTGTATATCTCAGCATTTGTATTGTGAATGCTTTTTTAGAATATTTTTTATGAAAGTCAAATAAAACGAACTTGAACTTGAATTTGATATACGTCTGTGCGT
>JZLH01S0024704.1:20420-35608 GCA_001188425.1 Eucidaris tribuloides | reverse complement strand
AATAAAGCAGCGACACACACACACACACACACACACACACACACACACACACACACACACACACACACACACACACACACACACACACACACACACACACACACACACACACACACACACACACACACACACATACACAGACATTCATATACATACACACACCAACACACAAACACACTCACAATTACACACATACACAAACATTATACATAATTTGTGTATACATTCTAAAAACCTAAATTAAAGCTAAATCATTATCTAAAAGGGCCAAGGAGTGACAACGCTCTTTAAATGGTGCATTTAACCTTTCAGTCAGCTAAATAAATGTTGAATCTTACAAGATAAAAGGTTGGATGTAACATTGAGAATGTGTTGTCACTTCTGGAACCTTTTAAATTTTAGACTAGCAGTTCAGTTTTTAGTATGTAGAATTAACTTAACATGACTAAAAAATTAAATATCACACGTTCTGCGGATAAAACAATCTTTTAAAGAAATCAGCACTCATTTGCAACTTTGCAAGCATACACTCTAAATCTCCACGAAAGTTGTCCTACACATAGTTGTGATAGTTTTGGCATCACAAGAAGATTTATCTGAAAAGTTTTGCCTCTCAACGCCCAACAGTAATGAAGAAATGAACAAAAATACAACGCACATTACGCTTCTACTTTCTTTGGCGTTTTAATGTGTTTGGCAGGTGCTTTAAGAAGAAAAATATCTCGTTGTTTTGTAAAACCTTATATTCTTAGAATTCTCTGATTTCGGGATAGTGTCACCGTTTTGTCATTGTAAATTGCTATATTGTTTCTTTGTGAAAACTAACTCACTGTTGTGCAAATATGTGGTTATTACCTTTACGATTGCTTGCCCCAACACGTACAATTATTGCTCAGAAATGAAGAAATTACTATAATACAAAGAAAAACATTTCAAAATAAAGATCCCGTATACATTTATTTGAACAATTTCTACACTCATAATATTATACCAATCATCTTCACGATAAAGGCAATTCGGTTTGCTACAAAAAATATCTTATTTACATTCATATGATATACAATATTGTACAGTGGTCAAAGGTGCATTGATTGTTTACATGTTTGTGCTTCTTAAGCATGTGTGAACATTTTTTCATAGGTCCATTATTCTCTTAAAACGACAACAACACGAAGAAACGATGAAAGGGTGCACCTGCCTAGGGGTAATTACACTTATTTTTGCGGATTAAAGCTTGACTCGGGATGGAGTAGATGGAGCTACTATATGCGCGTTAAAGTGACTTGGATTTCCGAGTTACTTTGACTCAAATTGATTTGATTCTCAGCTAACGCCACACCATTACGAGTCAAATTAATTCCGAGATCCGAGTTATAATAACTCGGAAAAGAGTACTTTGACTGAAATTGATTTGATTCTCAGTTGACGCTACACCATTCCGAGTCAAATTAATTCCGAAATCCGAGTTATAACAACTCGGAAAAGAGTACTTTGACTGAAATTGATTTGATTCCCAGTTGATGCTACGCCATTCCTAGTTAAATCAATTCCGAAATCCGAGTCATATCAATCCGGAATAGAGTAGATTCCCAGTTGACTCCATTTAGAGTCAAATTTGACTCCGCAGAAATGAGAGAGGACACTGCAAAAGCAGTGGTGTTAGAATTACATCAGTCGGTGTTGTGAGAGGACCGCACCAAGCATTTTGCACCAGTGTTAAATTCATGGTGTTACTTTAACACCCATTGGTGTTAGTTCAACCCCAATGGTGTTATTATAGCACATTCTGTTTGTTATATCAACACTATTTGGTGTTATATTGAAACTCCATGGTCTATTTTTATCACTTGCGGTCCTCTCACAACACCAACTGGTGTTGTTTTTGACACCGAAGTTTTTACAGTGTAGAGCGAGAGCGAGATTGAGATAAATTTTGAAAGAAATTTTCTCTTTACAGTGACCTCGGGGATCAGACAAGATTTTTAAATTGATCACGAGGTTATTCTGTACAGTGCGAAATTCATTGCATTTCCTACTGACATTATCTATTTTTTCTTTGATGTCACTTTTAGAGGTTGCACTCACTGTTAAACAAATACCGTAATTTTTACGGGAAATAGAAAAAAATACGATTATCTTAATGTAATTTTACGGTGGTAAACCACTAAAAATAGTTGTTTTACTGTCAGTGAAAGACCAGTAAAAATTATCGTCAACCATAAAAATCACCGTGAAATTCCTGGCAGTGAGTTGCCAGGAATTTACTGTTAAACATTTTCATTACATTGAAATAAATGTAATAATTATTACGGTTTCCTAATAAAAATAACTGTTTTTTTTTACAGTGCTTGGTAACTTTTTTCTTACAGCGTTCTGAATTGCCATAATATTACGAAGAAAGTTATACTAAATCCGTGAAAATCACAGGGGGTTAAACTAATTATAGGCAACATCATCATTATCAAATGTGGTTATCTGGAAAAATCACACCATCCCCTCGCTCACGCTCATCCTCTTCTGTTCTATATCACACGGAATGGCTTTCCATTTTTCAAGGTTGTTTCACTAGGTACTTTGGTAAGATATTTTTAACATTTGATGCTCCTATTTTGAACCGCCACAAAGTGATATACCATGTGTATCAAAAAAAGTAGACACTTAGAATTTTTTTTTTACACAAAAAATTCTTCATGGGGAGGGGGAGGGATATGTGTGAATCATTGTCTCTCTTGTCACAAAATTGATATTAGCTCTTCTCTGAGGATGCTGAGGATTAAATACTATTAAATACAGTTGAGAGCTTCTGCAGCACTGGTCTGTGATGCATTAAACATTGACTATACGAACACATTTCTGTGCGCAAATGCATTTTTGCCGATTGCACAAAAGTGGGTTGTGCTCACTCATGCGTGAAAACTTTCAATACCAACAAATATCAAATAGCTTAGGTCCAAGGTAAAATATCCATATCAAAAAATAATCTCAAGATCATGAAATTTTTGTGTGAACTTTTTTCTACGTGTCTACTTTTTTGATACACAATTTACAATCAGGCTTCCGCACACTGAAAATTTAGGGTGTTAGACTTGACATCGTGTTGTGTCAAGTTTCAACACTCTTAAGATTTCATAAGATCCTGAAGATAAAAAAGATTTACAAAAGATGTACTTACAAAAGACCAAAAGATTTACATTCAGCCCTTAGTGTATAACCTATAACATCAATGGTGTTAAGAGTTACAGTGGAACTTTAATGTACTAAACGAAACGTATAATTACAAGACAAACGTGAACTCAACATCTTGATTAATCAAATACTCTACAAAATGGGTTTTACATCTAAAAATGTGGTTTCCGTTTAAGCAAGCGTAACACTGTCCAGAAGTTGATGAGCAAAGACGGACACACGATTAAGGAAATTTTCAAATTCAGCTTTGGTATTATAAAATAGCAAGCTATTCTTGAGAGCATCTTAAGCCATCATGTAACTTTCTGTAGGCATCGTACTAGCTTAGGCTGTTGATTGACTGCGTTGATCACGTTCGGGACCAGCGAAATTGAAAATTCCATATTCGTATGGCCATCTTGTGTCAATTTCGGGACAATGTGACGCCACCTTAAGAACTCGTGGAATAGTGTAATTCTAGAAAATAATTGTATAACAAAAACTAATTTACAGCAAGTTCTATACACTAACACTGAATATATACAACGAATTCTTGGAAGTTCAGTAACCTGAATAAAAATACCGGAAGACAATAATTTCGTTGCCTTAATTTTCACCGAAATTCACTCACACGTTTGACTTCATGGTAAAAGTGCTATTAAAGGTTCTCTGCCATCTGACATGACTGATAATAATATATACATCTATATTTTCATAAATATGTATGGCCAGAGTGTGCCAACAGAGATTGTAAGGTTAAATCCACGTTAACACCCAAATTAGTGTCGTATGTTGCCTTTCATTACGGGTCCACGCCCCACGACCACACATCAATCAGCAACTGTAATAATCGTCTGCCTGCTGAATTTAGCTCGGAATTAGCGCGCCAAATCCGATCCGATCCGACGAGTTACAGGCCACATGCGTTTACTAACAGTACTTCAGCCCGGCGTCTGATCGGTTAATGGAAGGCCAACGCATTTTTACCTATCTTTCTTCCACTGAATCAAATCTGAACAAAAACAGTAAGCTCTGCAAATCAATCAATTAATCTTTAGTCTAAAAATACTACTTAAGTCGTATAATCTTAAATTTTGCGGAGCTTTATCTCAATTTTGCGCACCGAGCACGCCGGAAATTTTGACATTTTCTTACTTTTGCTCCCCCCCATCCGAAAAATGCTTCGATCGACGCCCCTGCTATGTTGCTGCTCAATCCTGAAATCGCACAAGACAGTAACTGTTATGTTCATCACTTTTGACTTGTTTAGTGAAATGATAAGACCACATCCCCAATTGCGTGCTGAATACTCTGCTGGTTTGTAGCACTATATGACTGAGCTCCAATATACACATTTGCCACAACAACATGGAAACTCAAATGTCCACAGTCGATACAAAATAGAACTCCGCCCTCCTTCGAACCAAATGCTAAAAAAAGAGAGGGAAATTATTTCCAACAGTGCAATGCAAGCCGCCCATTTGTGACGCACATTGTAGTTTACTCTCAGACCATGTACTTGTTATTGCATCAATGCAAAATTTGTGCATTTTAGCCTTCTTTACAAATTTATTTTGATATTTTGATCAATTCTGATTGAAAATGTAAATGAGCCATAGTGGGCCATTAAAATAACTTGACAATTATGTGTTTACATACATTTACGTGGTATTGTTCTGAGGATCGAGAATGTTCAAACAAGACATCAGATTCCCAGTAGACTTATTATTTAACTTTTCCATCTTTATTCACCCGTATTCTTCCATACACAAGTTTGAAAAGACAAAATATCTTCAAGAAAATGTGTCTTCACTCAATATCACAGAGTCGCGTTTGTTGTTCTCTTTATGCGCGCTCACATGTGCTTTATATCTTTATATTTGCTTTGTTGCTGTCGTATGTGTGAAAGATTTGAATATTCGTAAGAATGAATCATCGCATTATTAAATAACTGCTTTAATTGTGTTTACAATTTACACCTAAAGGAAGCCTTGTGTATACGTCGTTTCGTGAACGAATTACCTAACAAATTCTTAATTACTTCATTAAAAGTCGCAAAGGTGATACTTGCCAGTGCAAAGCAGGATAATTAATATAAATCGTTTCAATGTAAAACGGCGGGTGTTAATATCTACAGGTCAAAGCCACACACATCGCGAGCATATAATTGGGTATCATCACATTATACGATGCTGAGCCAAGTAATTTCATATATCCTGCCCCTGCTCTGCTTGATTAACATCTTGCTAGATCTAAGGGCGAGTGTTTGTTAAGAAATTTCCTTTTACAAATCATTTAGTTTACTTGTAATTACCGTTTCCACAGGATATTATTCCTTGAATGCTGAGCATTCGCAGTATCTCTATCACAGAGTGATATACGTTAACAACAATCTATTACGATATGGTTCACATACGACTGTCTGCATGAATGGCATATACGGCTAATTTGTTCCTGAATTTCACTTCGGATTCCGATTTAAAAACAAACAAATATTGGCCTATACCAGTTATTTTGACGTCATTATGTAATCACTGTCTAGTTTAATTTTCGCAAAATTTAGCTAGTGACAATTTATTATTAGTGTTTTGTTTGTTGTTGTTATTATTATCATTATTATAATTGTTATATTATTAATATTATTATTATTATTACTATTGAAATGATCATTGTCTACGCCTGACAAAACGCAATAGAGACCGTAATTTGCAAGTTTGTCGTGGCCTTTATTCAGACAGTGCAGTGCCACATTAATTTGACTTTTCATCCCCACTTATTTTTGTTTTACCTAGCTTCAAGTATAATAGTCTATATTTTCTTTTAAAAAAATGGATTGTCGAAAGAAATCTCTACATGTATTTTCACAACATTAACTACATATAACTATCATTATAGACAACATTATGACCTAATGATAAATAGCTCTCACTGCGGTTCCTTGAATCCTTACATAGCAAAGGTAGAGCACCAGGCACGGTAGATGCATCTATTTTATTTTTTCACTGCTGTGATCGGCATGGGTCACAAAATATTTAAGGACGAAAAAAAAATAATAATTCACGTGAACTTCTTGCTTTTTTTATCGCTGGGTTCGTGAGATAGCTTGTTCCCCTCACATCAACTTCATAAAGCTGATAGAATTTTATAATGTTATGGTTAAAGTAGTTATTAATACGCGGCCACAAACTCAATTCTTTAGGAATTAAAGTTTCTTCATCTTCTAGACTTCTCATACGTAAGAAAGTTACAAAATTACGAAAAGACCGGATGGTTTACATTTCCTTTCCTACCGCCGATGAAATTACGACCACCTGTTTCCAAAAGTTGTTAGAAAAACAATTCAATTAACGCAAAGTATTCCAATAATATATACCCAATTTATTAATTTGAATATGACGAGGCATTACTCAAGCAGCTCACCACACGATATCCCGGGCATTGTTTTATTGAATAAGAAAATAATGGGACGTCCTTCCTGCACACATAAGAAAAGGATGAATGACTCTTCCACTAAATGTCATTATCTTTAAAGGTCCACTGTCAAAGAGAATTATACAGAAGAATTTGCCTCTGAACACAATAGAAGTCAATGTAGTTTTTAAATAATGTCAGTATTCATTAACTCTTAACATGCCAGATAAATTACACCTCTACAAACATTGCGGGTATTGTACGGTGCATACTTGCAGCTTTTGACTGCAAAAGTTAATTAAAGACCTCTTTCCCCAAACTAAACTAGATATATCCACTTTTTATCATTTTTTTATTCTGTTATTATCCACACGCACGCAATCTGGCACTTTCAGGTGTATTCAATTTTCAGATGAGAGATATGAATTTTCCAGGAAATTAAGCTGACCTTTAAATGACTAAAAATGAGTGAAGTAATTCTTGTTTATTTTCAATACGGCATAAATCCACGTTTATTTCCAAATTGAGATTGAAATTTCAAATTGATTTTCCGAAAACAGTTGGGAAATACAAATTTTCTTCAAAGGGTTTTTGTGATGTAGATGTTTCTCATGCTGAACAAACTTAAAAGTTAGCAGTTGAGGAATTAGAAATACATGTATTATAAATATCCCCCAAACTGGCACATTAGACTAAAATGGATTTATCTGAAAATGGAAATGAACTCTTTAATTATGCATTGATGCAAAGACGTAAATGTGTACTGACGAAGAGAAAATAATGACATTATTTTATCATATACAACAATTAAGCAACAATTAAAGTTTGGGGGTAGCAGTGAATAAAAAAACGCTGCATTCTTTTGGCAAGTATAAGCTACTTCGTAGGCAAGCTACAAGTGCGGAACAGACATCATTTGCAATGGGGACAATGCAAGAGATTACGAACTGGCTTATTGCACTTTACATAATCACACATTATAATTTGGGTTGTAAGTATCATTATTACGTGAAACTTAGTAATTTAGAAGTAGCTCATTAATACATAAATAACGTCAACTGATATTGCACATCCAAATCTGGGTACATCAGAATGAATTTCCATTCTCTAAGACTAGTCACATTTGAAAAATCTATGCCATCCCAGATCAAAAAATCCAGTTGATACCAACTGAAACCAGATGGCAATTTCAACTGGTTTCAACTGGTTTCCATTTTTTCAATAGGGTTGAACTGGTTTTATCTGGTCCCAGTTGAAATCAGTTGAAAACTAATAGGAAACTCACTCAACTGGTTTTCAACTGGTACCAGATGACAAGTTGACAACTGGTCTTAACTATGTTTTTCGACCTGGATGTAATGACCACAATCTTAATAGCAACCTGCCCCTAGCACTGCTTAACGGAAAATGGAAATCACTCTGGAGTTACTTCAAATCATCCTTTTTAGAAAAGGTTGCGTCAGAAATCAGGAATACCATCATGTTAAAAGCCCACTGTCATGACAGGATGAACAACACCCTCTTTTGACGAGAATTGTGAAAAGGGTGCACTAATGACACCCATAAGGCAACGGAAACATCCATGACAGGATGGAAAATACAATTTTTTTTCTCCCTCAATCTATACACTATGGCACTGCAACAGTCCATGTTCGTGAATATGTGCCTGTATTCCAAGACTAGTTGTCATCCTCTCTGTGGTGGAGTTGACCCTTGACAGTGGACCTTTAATGCATTGATATCAAACAGTTTGCCTACATATCCGCTCCTGATGTATGTTTTAACCTCAGGAACTGTTGCTTTTTCCGAACGCAGTCGATAACAGCTTGTCTAAAATGCCAGACTCACATTTTGTAATTTATGCTATATACATTTGCATGGCGTACAGGCAGGGGCATCGATCCATGTTTCGGATTAGATAGGTAAAGTAAGAACAAAATGTCAACATTTTCGCGCGCCGAATTGGAATGTTAAATTGTGCGCGCGAGGCACTTCAAAAAACTTGAAAATCGTATATGATAAGTTATGTAAAGTTTAATGGTTCTGCAGCGCCTTTCAGTGTTTTTAAACATTATTCTTGCATTACGTTTTATGATTTTTTTTTAAGTTGTTATAATTATTAGGGGAGGGGTAATACGACATGTTTGCCCCTCATGTTCATTGGGGGTCAACTGCCCCCTGTCCTCCCAAGATCGACGCCCCTGTGTACAAGCTGTGAATGACTGCAGTACTTCACTCTTAAAAATCCCGGGTCAGACTGACTCGGAAAAGAATCCATTGGGGGAACACCCGGAAAAGGGTCAATTTTAACCAAATTCCGGGGTCAAGGTTGACCAAAATACGAGTCAACCTGACTTGAATTTTGGTCAAACTTGACCCGGAATGTAATTAAACCTGACCCTTTTCCGGGTGTGCCCCCAACGGATCCTTTCTCAGAGTCAGACTGACCCGGAATTTTTAAGAGTTTTATTGACAGCAAAGGGTGTATTAGTCAGTATTATGAGGGGGAGGGGGATTAGCCACATTCTATATTTAAGTCAAAGGCGGTTATGGCTTTGTTTCCGAGTGTGAACAATTAGGAACCATTTCTCCATCAAGATCATGCAAGGAAGTGGACATTATTACTTATTGCACTTAAAGTTTATTGCACGATGATATATTGCACCTTATTTTACTTGGAATAATTGTTTCACCTCCATTACAAAATGTAAACATATCTATAAATAAATAGTGTTTCAATGTGTTTCTCTTGCAAATGTAAACATACATGTATCTATGAATAAAAGTGTTTTAACGTTTTCATTTTCTGATATCATTCATCACATTTTTGTGATTTCCCTTTTCAAATGCATATTCCGATTTTACTAACGGGCGTTTTCGTGACATCTGATGATTAACCCAGCTTGAAGGCTGATATTGATATCAAATGTCGTCAAGTTTCATGTCTCCCTTACTTCTCACAATTCTTAAAAACAATGTAAACACTCTGAAGTTGGAACAACAAAACATTTACCACCGCGATGGAAAAAGAATCGGATTCATCGATCAATCCGTCTCCCGGAGATGACAAGAAAGTCTTCCAGGGTTTGCCTGTGAACGCTTTGTAGCCAAAAATAGTACATTCCCTCTAAATTTTGGAGCCAGCATCTTACCGCAAAGCCATGCCTACATTATTCATTTCCGGCGTTCGGTAGTCTGCTCCACTGGGCCCCCACTGGTCCAGGCATCTACGAGAGCGGTAATCCGCGGTACCCTACCCCCTCGTGTACCTTTCATTCGTTGATACCTTCTCCCCTCTCCGGTTTTAAATTAACTGTAGCACCTGTCAAAATGACAATGCAAACCCTGGGGAAACAAAAGTCACTCGAATGGTATCGATGTCTATACTCGAGGTCAAAAAAGCGCGGGATTAAAAAGAAAACGGAAAATGCATAATTGTGTTCCATGACACATCCGCTATCCATCCGAGGCATGCCCAGTCACAGCTATACACACTGATGATGAACTGATGATTTCCAAACCTAACTTCAGAAGTCATCGTACAATAAGACATATATCCCAGACGAAATCATTAAATGCTCTAACTTCAAGTTGATCCATGTTTTCGGCAAGTTTACCTGTAAGACGTTCCAGAAATGTCAGTAACGGAATGTGTGGTCGAATCGATGTGAAAGACTTGAACTTCTTACTATGTGAAATAACTGCAACACAGATGGTCTACATTCATGATAATCTAATTTGAACTACTATTCATGTATGTTATCTGTTGCAGGTCGTTTCACTAATTTCACCAACAACGCGTACGTCACCTATAGTTATACTTTGGTTTATCGTTTATTGATGGGGGTACGTTTTTCGTTCTACGATTTTGTGATGTCTCCTCTTCCTCATCAAGATCAACTTTTTGTCCACTTTTCAGTTGTCGAAAAACATAATCTTAGCTTTCGCTGATTAACCTTTATCTCTAGGAGGCTGGCGCGAGGTTTCGGTTTCGGAATCTGACGATCGCTCGCGTATTTGCGGCGGGGGTGGCTAAATCTATAATGTTGGCACCAATATTCTTCGTGGGGACAACTGCCTCAAACCCCCCCCCCTTCCGGATTGACGCTTCAGTCTGATTAGTTGAAACGGAGATGGATTTACTAAAAAAAATGCATATTATGCGATAAGCATAATAATGTGATAATGATATTGTAGTAGATAATGTAAACGTTGAAACTAACTAATGATTTACATTTCAAAGATGAAACAATGTATTTCCAAATAAAATAAGGTGCAATACATCGATCGTGCAATAACTTTAAGTTGCAATAAGTAATAATGTCCACTTCATGCATGATCTTGTCGGAGAAGTAGTTCCTAATTTGTTTCACTAAAAATCGCAAGCCATGGCCGCTGTTTGACTTATAGAATCGTGGATAGTCCCTCTTCACAATATTGACCGTAAACACCCTTTCCTGTCAATAAATGCTTACTGCAGTCATTCAGCAACTTGTACATAGAGGCGTCGCATCCTGGGAAGACAGGGGCAACTGGATCCAAATGGAAATGACGGCGCAAACTGTCGTACCCCCTATAAGTTACGACAACTGGAAAAAAAATCATTAAATCGTAATGCAAGAATGAATGTTTTAAAAACAACTGAAAGGCGCTGCAAAACATTAAACTTTACATAACTAATCAATATACGATTTTCAAGTTTTTTGCGTGCCTCGCGCGCAAAATTAACATTCCAATAGCGTGCGCGCGAAAATGTCGACATATTAGTTTCTTACTATTGCCCGTCATATCCGAAACATGGATCGATCCGCCGTGCCTGTACGCATGCAAAATGTATCTAATGCATAAATTACAAATGTGAGTCTGGCATGTAAGACAAGCTGTTATCGGACTGCGTTCGAAAAAGCAACAGTTCCTGAGGTTAAAAACCAATAACATCAGCATGTCAGGAGCGGATATGTAGGCAAACTGTTTTGAGTATCAATGCATAAAAGATTGTGTCAGCGGATGTGCAAGTACATTACTTCCCTTAATCATTATCAATACCAAACGGTCTTCAGGTACTATACAAATGGCGTAGATACTGTTGATAAAGTTTGAGATCCATACGTCAGAATTTGTTGTTTTATGAGAAAAACTAATAACTGAATGTTACCTAGAGATGTTGTTCTTTCCGTGAGTTTAAATTTGCGCTTCAATTGCGAATTGCGGTATAGTGTACGTCGCAAGACCAGCGGAAGCGCACTGATTTGGTTAAACGGCTAAACTGCGCGCGACCTTACGGTCTAACGTGTGATTCGGACAATTTTGGAACGCCCGTTGCAGTCGAGGTCTCACGTTTTTTTTATTTTTTTTAAACGTCAGAGGTCATAATTTGACAAAGGATGAGATTAACCGTCCACATTTTCACCAAAACTCAATATTTTACGCCAAGTCTCATTGAGAGTCTTTATTTATATTAATCTATCACATTGGTTGGCAGTATGATTTTCATGACTACCTTTTCTACAAGGCACAATTTGATTTCGAAGTACTCCAGAGTCGATTACATTTCCCGTTTAAGCGTGACCTCGGGCAGCAGTTGCCATGGATTGTGTCATTACATCCAGATTACAAGAAAAATAGTTCAGACAGTTGTCAACTTGGCATCTGCTACCAGTTGGAAACAAACAGTTGAGGATTTCTATTAGTTGTTCAACTGATTTCAACTGGGACCAGATAAAACGTTCAACCCTTTGAAAAAATGGAAACCAGTTGAAAAACCAGTCTGAAATTGCCATCTGCGTTTCAGTTGTATCAACTGGTTTTTCGATCTGGGATGCGCATAGATTTTTCAAATGTGGACTGATCTATAAAATAATGGAAATTCAATTCTGAATCGGGTAACCGGATTTAGAGTGGCAATAATCAGGTTTTTTGGAGCGTTTTATTTTAGTATTAATTGGGGAGGCTAACTTTCTTAAATTACTTCATAAGTTATGTTATAAATGAATGGCCAAAAAATTTTCCCCAATTTTATCAAATGGTTTGAATTTTAATTGTAGTGAAATAAGCCAGGTGTTGAAAGCTCCGTAACATTGTCCCCAGTGCACAAAGTCCTGGATGCCATTTGGTTCTTCCGCCATTGTGGTTGTTTACCGGAAAGAGTAAGGGGCTATACTTAAGCCAAAAAAAAGGAATGGCCAAAGCGTTTTTTTAATCCAAACTTTGGGGGCTACCTCCCCAAAAACTTTTAAAATTAAATTATGTTGCTAAATTGTTGTGATAAATAAATGTCATTGTTTTCTCTTCGTCTGTAACAGGTTTACGTTTGCACTAATGCGTTTTAAAATCCTGAACAGCGGTTTCAGATAAATCCATTTGTTAATCTAATGCTGCCAGGTGGGGGGAAATTTTTATAATATACATTGTATTCTACTTCTCAAACTGCTACTTTTAGGTTTGTTCAGGCATGAGAAAACACATGTACATCACAAAACCCTGTTTGAAGAAAAAGTTTGTATTTCCAACTCGTTTTCGGAAAATCAATTCTGAAATTTACAATCTCAATTGAGAAATAAAACGTGGATTTATCTGTTCTGAAAATGAACAAGGAATTTACTTTACTCAGTGTGTTTTTAGTCACTAAAGGTCAATTAATTTCCTGGAATTCATATCTCTCATTTGGAATGACTCCCGCGCTCCATCTCGCTCTGGTGGTGTGTTGATAAAACAGAATTTAAAAAAAAAATGATTAAAAAGTGGAATATATCTAGTTGAGGAGGAGGTCTTGTTAATAACTTTATCAGTACAAAAGCGATGCAATATGCACCGTACATCCCGCAATGTCGTAGAGTGGTAATTTCTCTGGGCATGTAAAGAGTTAATGAATACTGACAGATTTTAAACACTACATTGATTTTTATTATATGTGTCAAGTAAATTATTCTGTATATAATTTCTTGACAGTGACTTTAAAGATAATGACATTTAGGTGGAGAGTCATTCATCCTTTTCTTCTGTAGTTGCATGAAGGACATATCCATTATTTCTTATTTCAATAAAAACAATGCCCGATTCCGTGTGGCGAAGGCTGCTTGAAGTAATGCTCGTGATATTAAATTATAATTGGGTTATATTATTGGAGATACTTCGCAGTAATTGAATTGTTTTTTCTAACAACTTGGAAACAGGGTGCCGTAATTCTCACGGTCGGTAAGCGGAAGGAAAATGAAAAATCACTCCGTGGTCTTTTGTACATTGTAGCTTTCTTTCGTTATGAGAAATCTAGAAGAATGATATGAAAACTAAGAAAACCTTATTTCCTAAAGATTGAATTTGTGGCCCACGTATTGTAACTGCAAGTATGGAAATGATACAGCTTACTTAAACCCATAAATAAAATTCTATCAAAATTTATGAAATTATGTTACTGGGAACAAGCTATCTACGAACCCAGCGTATGAAAATAACGAAGAAGCTCACTGAATTATCTTTCAGCCCATAAACATTTATGTGACCCATGCGATCATATAGAACTGGGATAATACAACAGATGCATCTAATCTACCTTTTTTCTTCGCCCGGTGTTCTACTTTGCTGTAAAAGGATGATCAAGAGGACGACTATAGTTGACCGCTTATTAATCTATTAGGTCATGAGTGTTGTCGTATAATGTTGGTTCGTTGATTGTTAATGCTGCTGAATAGTACGGTATAGAATACTTTTTGGAGCGATCCTTTTGTAAGAAAATATAGACTATTATTTGAAGCTGATGAAGCAAAAATAAGTGGGGATGAAAAGTGCATATAATAGTTGCACTCGATATAATGATGATAACAATGATAATAATTAATAATCACATTAATTAATTTAGCCAAAAATTATGGTAAATATGTGATAATAAATGACGTCACAATAACTGGTATAGCAATGTTTGTATAGTTTTTAAATCGGAATCCGACAAGATAAATTCGGGAACGAATTAGCGCGTATATACCATCTATTGCAGACAGTCGCGTTGAAACAAATCGTAGATAAAATTATTGTTTAACGTATATCCATTCCTGATGAAGATACCACTACGAACTGCTCGAGCCATTCAGGAATATTTATCCGTGGAACGTTAATTATCAAGTAAACCTCAATGATTTGTAAAAGGGAAATTTCATAACAAACACTCGCCCTGAGATCTAGCGAGATATAATCAAAGCAAAGCCAGGGGCAGGATATATGAAATTTACTTGCTCAGCACATATAATTGATGATACCCAATTATATGCTCCTGCCGATATGAAGTGTGGCTTTGACCGATAGATATTAACACCACCGTTTCTACATATGAAAACGAGTCAATATTAATTGATCTGCTTTGCAGCTGTGGTTCACCTCACCGATGTTGTTAATTAAGTAAGTTAAGAATCTTGTTAGGTTAATTCGCTTCACGAAACGACGCGTCACACCAAGGCCCTTCCTTAAGGTGTTAAATTGTAAAAACAAATTAAACCAGTTATGTTAACTAAATGTGATGATTCATTGCGTTACGAACTATTAGAGTGTGTTACCTCCATCAGCGAGCACCATACGACAGCAACATTGCAAATAAAAAGAAAAAAGAATCAAGAATAATTGCA
>JZLH01S0024684.1:0-12741 GCA_001188425.1 Eucidaris tribuloides | reverse complement strand
TGTGTGGTCAATATCGTTGATAATTGTATAGATGTTTACATCGCAGTAATATCTAAAAACATCCAAACATCATCGAATCAAATTGTGAAACATTAAAACGAAACTAATTTTCTTATTATGCTAACTATAGCAAAAACTACAAATCAACCCGTTATTTTTGTATACTCCATATAGAAAGAGCATATCATCCACCATCATTCGGTTGCGTGGAATAGTTTGGACGTGCATGTTTGAAGTCATCCTCTATAGGACCACTAATCTTTGTTACAGTATAATCTTCCCTCGTATACGTAGGAGTTGAAACTTAAGCCGCACATTAAAGAAGTTACTTTATACACATTATCTCTCCAGTGATCATTGTAACATTATATTTGGTCTCGCTGTCCACCCTTCTCCATTTCTTTCAATTTTTCTTACATCTTATTCACTCTATCTCGTATTTTGGTTCCTTTTTGTCATTGGCCTTTTCAGAATATAAGAGAGAGTCGTTCTGTGTCCATGGCGCCCACATGCAGCGCATCTTAAAAGGAAGTGGCTGATAAAATCTTCCGCAAACATATAGTTGTAATAATACACGATCTCTTTATACCTCTAAATCAACAGTATTAGTTGTAGTGGTCAAACCAGCCACTATGAAAATCAAGATAGTTCGTCAGCATTTAACACTGGAGGCAATTTTGTTTTACTTTAATATGGGAAAGAACTGGTTCATGGAATAGGTAGTACTACAAAAAAATCAGATAGAATTATATCAGTTTTTGGTGTGTGTAAAACAGAACCACTGTATCAAGTGCCATAAAACATACATTTACTTGATTCGAGATAGCGTACGCTTGTTTTGTGGAATGATTAGCACTTAAGAATTTAGCCACAGCATTATTTAGACCTCATCATAAACTTAAGTTTGCCAGCAGGCGCTTGTTGATACAAACATTGCGTTCAGTAAACGTAGGGGATGTTAGTCTGATCAGTGCGCGTCGAAAATGTTTAATATTGTATTATTTTATACTACGAAAACTATATCCAACTATTAATTTGTTTAAACACATTCTTGCCATCACTTTCTAAACACGAATGTTTAATATTGCTAAAGGCGCTTTTTAAAGTGTACGCAAACGTAAATTGAACGTAATAAAATAATAAGGCCATTGAAATCAAACAGCATATTGTTTCATTTCAAATTTAGGAATGCTTTATCATCTGTTTATCATCTGTTCAAAGTGCAAAAAGAAAAGATATATGTATTAACCTTTAGATTATTTTAAATATTTTAAATATTTTAATTGAATAAGTAATATTTCGACAAAGATCTGTGCATATCTCTTTGTGAATGCTATATATAATTTAACTTGATTAAAAACAAGCGACATTTTCTGTTTTAAATTTGAGATTCAAAATGTCAACATGAATATTTTCATTCTTGTTAATATCTTCGAAGAAGAAAACAGTTTTTGCTGATTCATTCCCTCAATCCCTGAAAGATATTGTTCAAACTACAGTAGATCATTGTGGAGCATTTGAGCGCAATGATCCGTTCCAGGGACGTCGATCCATGTTTCGGATTGGGGGGGGGGGGGGTAGTGAAAAAATGTCTAGAATTGTAATACAGAATTTTTCGCGCAAAGTGCGCCAAAATTGACAATTTTGTATATTTAATAGTATTTCTACGCCATGTTTACTGGTTTTACAGTGCTTTTCAATGCTTTTTGAAACATATATTTGCATTGCATATTATGAATTTTTCAAGTTGTCAAATTATTGGGGGGGGGGAGGGGCAAATTTGATATGTTTGCCCCCAATATTTTCATTGGTGGGGATGACCCCCAGTCCCCCCCCCCAGGATCGACGCCTCTGAGTCCGTTCATTTCTTTTTGATGTAACTACATACTGAACAACGAGTAAACTCATGGTTACGGTGATACAAATATCATACACATTAAGTAACAGATATTAACTTAGTTGCCTACCAATTTAATTGAAGGGCGATATTAACATGCCAAAGAAGAAGCTGTGTTTTTACACGCAACGGATTGATTTTCATTCCTTCCTGCCGCCTATCGCTTTACTTCCTGCTTTCAGACTTGCAATTATAATCATGATTTCAGATTGTGAATGAATTGTCCATTTGCTTATATTTACTAGAATAACTACTTTTTCAATCAATGTTTGTACTAAACTTTGAGAAATGTTTTGAATAAAAAAAATTGCCTACGAGTTTGGCAAACACGGTGGTGTACTCTCATTTTGAAAAGAAGGACTACGGATAAACACATTTTCGTCGCGTATAGAACCAGAAGGGCGTTAATGCAACATACATTTAGACAACCAGAAGGGGCGTTAATTCATTGACTTTGCTCACAGTGCATAAGCGCCCTTCTGGTTCTCAACCGGTTATGCGTAATGTGCCTTTTCTGGTTTTAGTATATACCTGACGTTTTGTTCTTAACTCCCCTGTCTGCGTCTTTAACCGCAATACTAAACTGGGCAAGCACATTTTTTCTTTTTACGTCGAATAGCCGGGTATTTCTCAATCAGCTTTGGTGTTCGCCTGCAGCACTGATTTGGTTCGATCTGTGCTAAGCAATCAAACTGTTTAGAAATCAATTTATATTCCATTGAATTGTTTATTTTGGCACCGCCTGTAGATTCCTGATGCCGTTTTTAATAGCATTTGCACCATGGGATTTGACGGGATTTATGTTCGCTGTTGATCGTCACATATTATACATATAAATATACGGATAATATCCATACTTAAATATTCCTTCCCGCAGATATTTGTGTTGTTAAGTGTGGCGTATTGCCATATACGTATGATTGTGTTTAAGAAGGACGTTGATATTCAAAAACCATTGCTGCCAATATGCATCCACTTCATTGTTACATTTTTACTTTGCTTTCCCTAATTCAAACTGAATCTCCGGATCTATTGACAGACACCCTTTTTCACATTTACCATTTTTACCGAAAGCAATGGAATGTGTGTGTGTGTCGTGCGTGTTGCTTATGTGTGTGACTCATGTTGTGTGTGTGTGTGGTGTGGGCCTGTGTTTGTGTGTCGGTGGCTGTGCGTGCTGTGTGTGTGCGTGTGCTTGTGCTTGTGTTGTGTGCAAATGATGTGGTGTGGGCTGTGTCAGTGACGTTGTGCTTGTGTGTGTGTGAGTGTATGTGTGTGTGCTTGTGCTTGGTGTGTGTGTGGTCGTGGTTGTGCTTGTGTGTGTGCTGTATGTCTGTGTGTGTGATGTGTGTGTGTGTCAGTGCGTGTGCGTGTGTGTATGTGTTATGTTGTGTTGTGTGTGTGTGTCAGTGCGTGTGCTTGTGTGTGTGTGGTGTGTGTGTTGTCAGCTGCGTGTGCTTGTGTTTGGGTGTGTTGTGTGTGAGTGTGTGGGACGATGTGTGTGAGTGTGTGAGTGTGCTGTTGTGTGTGTGTGTGTGTGTGTTCGTGTGTGATTTGTGTGTGTGTGTGGTGTTGTGTCGTGTGTGTGTGTGTGTGTGTGTGTGGTGTGTGTTGTGTGGAAAGGGGACAAATTATCCTTGCTGGGCTTTTAGGCCGATATCCATCAATTAAACTCATTCGCGTTCAAACATTAGTCTAATCAATCTAATCAATCTAATTGATTAATGCACTGTTATGCAGGATGAAGATGCGAAAATGGATCATCAAATTAAACCTCCAAAGTAATTAACCAAATGCGAAGTGATATCTGCACTGGTATGCTGATTACGATTTCCTATCAAATTGTCTTGCTGTTCCAAATTCCTATTAAGATGTATTCCATCTTACATTATTTAAAAGAGCTGATATCGGCTTCAAATCTTACTAGTTACATTTAAGTATTAATCAATTTGTTCGTATTAGTCTTTTGCATTATTTTTTTCCGTTATAAAATGAGGTCTCTCTACCAAGGGACAATGGTGCAGGAATCAAAAGGAAAACAAATTATAAAGCTGGACTCATTTATAATTTATTTGACACAAGAACAAATCTACATTAAGCACACTAAAGAAATTATAAATGGAATTGAATGAAACTACCGTTAAAAGCTGCTTTTTTTAGTGTAATGATACAGATATTTTAATATATGTATCTTATGCTTCTGACTGAAGGCAAGTTGTTGCATTTTGTGTACCCCCCCATTATTTTATATACTTCAATGATCGTAATTCCATTGATAAATAAATAAAATCTATGCACAACCCTTTATGGGGGGGGGGTGACATCTTCAAAACGATTCGATTCGTAGTTAGAGTTGACTTTCTGGTCTGATTTTCCTTAAAGAACGGATTCCCCAGTTGCTAATTTATGACGTCATATCTATTTTAGTTATCTGTAGGTGCGAATGAAATAGCAAAAATATTCGATGTTGTTTTTCAGGTCAAAATTGCTATTGGAAACACCCATGTCTACATGTAGATCAATTAATTGATCGATTTTGTTGTTGAAGTGAATAAGCATTTTGTGTGTGATGAATGTGTACAGCGATTTTTGTCATAAGTATAATTTGTTTTCATACAATGATGAGATACACCCACTGCCGACAGACAACCAAGTTACATGTTTTGACCGTATCATTTATAGTTCGATACATAATACGATGAGAGCATTTTATTATGTAAGAAACCATGAGAACGATTTTAAAGTGCAATGAAAACGCTTTGCCGTGGGCTTGTTTGAATATGAGAAAATGCGTAATGCGTCGCTAATCGTCTAATTGTTCTGATTCCAATTCGCATTATAGGACACAAATATTTGATGGGCTAGGGATGGTACTCTGACATTGTAAGGCAGAAAAAGCCATGGAAACGATCCAAATACATATTTTAGTGATATAATGTAGGACGGCATGCCGAAATAACATGCTATAGAGCTATAGTCATTGAAAAGAGCATGGAAGTCGTACAGATATTGCGCAAAAAGATGAAATACTGATCTCTCGTATAGTAAAGCGAACGCAAATGGCTTTTCATGTCGAAATTGATAATAAAAATACAAACAGAAAGAAGAGAAGATAGTATTCATGCATTTCTTTTATAATCCATCTCCCGCTACTTAGGCGTGCTTTCATAATCGCATTACTGTCATGGTCACTGTTCGAAAATCATCGATTCTGCGGCTTCATGCGTCACAAGTCCAGCATCCATGAATAAAATTCAATATTCTTTTCATCAAATGAATTCACAGTGATTCCAGACCCAATAATTGTCAAAACGAGAAAACATCTTGGACATTTTCGAAGCATTATCCGTTTCTGTGGCTTTTTTTTTGCGAATGATGCTGTTTTCTTAGCGCACAGCAGACTTATCTTTATCAATCAAATCCAAGCAATTTCGTACGGTGGGTGGTAATGAACAAAAAAATACTTCAACTTGTTTGTGAAATCCTACGCAGATTTAGTGATTAGTACATTCATCATCAAATCGACGCCATACCAAGGTCGCACCGTAAAGCATGGATACTTTTTGATTGAACTGAGCAACCATTAATAAAAGAAAGTGATTGCATTTCCTTCATAGGCGATAAGGCTGATTAATGTTTAACAAATGTAACTTTGACAGTGATACGCGTTTTATTATTAGAATGCCGCTCTGGCAGTCTTTAATCATTATAAGTACTGAAATAGAATGTAAAGAACGCAATATGAATGAAAAAAAAAACAATTTTCTAAAGCAGCAACTATACAGCACTGTTCATGTACATGTATATACATGTATTATGTTTGATTATAGGGCGTACATGATAAACAACTTATTGACATGCCAACTTCACTGAAATGTAAATGGGGCAGAAGAATTTCCTTTATGTTGAAAATCTAAATCTAATGCTTCTGTTGATAAACTATTTTAAAATTCCGTTTTTAAACTTGTTAGTCAAATCCACAAATAGATAAACATGCATATCAGCTCTGAAAAACAAGCGCTATAGTTCTATGTTTTTGAATTTGTCTCCTATCAAGTACTCCTATCAAGTATCCATAGTACTCTACTATTTGTTTTTGCACCGACAGATATTGATCTTTTTGTGCTGTAAGAATCTTTTAGATATAACCTTTATCACACTTATTTTGATTACATAAGTTAAAATCGAAATTTGCCTGAGTTATTCTGTAAGAAGATGTAGAATGATGGATCTTTAAAACCAAAAGTAATGAATCCAGTTAGCAATCAGACCTCCAACAAATATGCACAGGCAGATCCAGAAGGGCATGTGAGGTGACGGATTAAAATGGAAAATATTAAAATATAAACTTCACACTTAGGTAATCACCATTACCCTCCGAGGCATACGAAGCTCACTTTGCGTTATCATCATTTTTTGCATGCTGTTGAGAAAAACACAAATTTGGCTCGCTTTGTCAGGTTTCCATTTATAAGAGGGTTTAGTACGAACATGGGTCTGTCATTTTTTTTTATCAACGGAAAACAAACCAATTGGGAAAAGCACGGAAGGACGTATTTTTCAAGGGGCGTGAGTATGCGACCATTAACAGATCAAACAATACACGAAGCTTAAAAGCACTGTTCTAAATTTGAAAAAGGAGGCTGGTAAAAATGCAGTGAAATGCGTTATAACGCGGATCGCTATCATAATGCCCCCCCCCCCGGCACATTAATATTAACATTGAATTTGGGTTAGTTTGTTAAGTTGGTGAACTTTACTTACAAAATTGATGTGTTTTGTTATGTCTATAAATATATTTACTCCTTTTGACAAAGTCTACATACTGCAATGGGAAATCGGTTGGCTTTTGGGGTTCGGTTAAGAATAAGATACTTGTGAGTTGTGACTAGTAAGTATCAAATTTGGTCAATCTGCTCCTAAGATAAATGCGTGTTTTTGTTTTTTTATTAAAGCCGATCTGGGCCGTCACTAGAGTGGTGGGGGTGGGGATGTGTGACACCCCCAGAAGATGTTTCTAAATCTTCTCAATTTCCCTGTGTCCAGCATAAGTATTATAGGATTTTATTCTCTAATTCTTATCTGCGTAAGACGATTATTTTTAGTCGCTGTTTCACAGTATCCTTTCTTCTTTCGTCCCTTCATTCAACCTTTATTTTATTCAACAAATATATTTTACACGGATTATGTAAAACGAGTGATAGTATATTTGTCATGTCTCATGAGGATGGGTATAATTATACTTTCACTCCTTGGCAATATATTCCAAATTCCAAGGATAAGTATCTGCATTTTAATGATGACACGGGCCTTTTTTTTTTACTACTATTACTATTACTATTACTATTACCACTATTATTACACCACCACCACTACTACTACTTCTACTATTACTACTACTACTACTACTACTACTACTACTACTACTACTACTACTACTACTACTACTACTACTACTACTACTGTACTACTACTACTACTACTACTACTACTACTACTACTACTACTACTTCTACTTCTATTACTACTACTAATACTCCTATCACTACTACTACTACTACTACTACTACTACTACTACTACTACTACTACTAGTACTTCTACTACTATTACTACTAATATTTTTTCTACTTCTACTGCTTACACTCCCAACCACCATATATCAATATGTACATAGTACACACATACAAACTTCTTACACACAAACACACAGTGCATGTATGTATGTATATATAATTTATATATATTCATAATGTGATTGATAGAATAACACAGTTATGAGTGTCGCACGAAAGGTGATCACGCGTAACTTCATCAGCACGTTCGTTCAGAAATATGGCGCTGATTACAGTAACCGGTTGAGTACATCACAGATTAAATATTAACGAGGCATGAGGGAGTGTCTACAGTTCTGGTCATTACGGTAACATTTTCGAAGCATTACTTCCTAAACTTCTGGAAATGTCATTTGAAAGATTCTTTGGACATGGCGACTTTGTTGATAATATTTTGTATCTCGGACTTCATCGTCGAGATATTCCATTATGGGACAAGTCATGCTGAAATTGAATTGTTATGATTATCAAAATGAAAATGCATTAGTTTTGTTTTTGGTATTTGATATTTTTTGGTATTTTAAAGGTTTTTTTGGGTAGTGGGCGATGGAGTTTATGCAGTTTTGGTGAGATGAGCATCATATAATTTTGTATTTTGGACTCCAGTTTCGTCTACGGCCAGTAGGTTACGACAAGCTCAACACATCCAAAAATTCACTTTAATGTTCATTACTCTGCAGTAGAATTACTGTTTTACAGGGATTTAGCTTTTAATCGCCAAGCTTTTAATAGGTCGTTAGGATTAAACCTTTACCTGGTATGGTTGACTTTTGAGACAATTACATATCCTTGCATTACATATTATGAATTTTACAAGTTGCCAAAAATTATGGGGGGGGGGGGGCAAATCGATATGTTTGCCCCTCCAATATTTTCATTGGAGTGGCGACTGTCCCTTGGCCCCCCCCAGGATCGACGCCACTGCAAACTATTGTACGCTATACCCTGTGTTGTCAGTTACTGAATCATTGCAGCAAATACAACGTGAGAACTTAAAAGCTGTGGATCTCATTTGCAAACATCCCCACAGACCAGGAAAAGATAACCCATGCCCTTAGGCTATAAATGAAGGGCATGTCTGTGAAATCTGGGGGAGAGTAATTGCTTAGAATTTGAAAAATGCGAAAGAAAATCAATAGCCGTTTAGTGTACGTTCTATGGCAGGATTTTTTTTCCTCGCGAGAAAAAAATTCATATCAGAGTCTAACGGTCACTATAATTCCACTAAAACCGAGTTTCTAGCTCCTATATTTTGCTAAAGGTTCCCAGATGGCATTTTCTTCTAAATGTCATTGTATTCACACAATGTTAATTTTTAGGCATGCAAAAGAGATTCACTGCCTTTAAATTCATTTGAAACAATCTAACAAAATAAGGATGGGAAGATTCCATGTATAATCTTCTCCATGGTTGATTTGAAAGTGCATGCTGTCAAAATCCTAAGGGACGTTCAGTGGTCAGGAACTTTTCCGTCGGGTATGAACACGGACTAATCCTTCCTTTTCTTTTATTTTGGACAATCGATGCCTACTTTCAATCTTCGATCCGGCAGATCATTTGCCTACGAACTTTTGACTTCCAACAAATACCCCTTGGGTCCACTCGAGCCACCCTTGCCCAGTGGTATGTAAGTAAATAGAAATAAGATGAAATTTGCATTTCACACTTACAGAGGGATCAGAGGCGGCACCACGGGGGAAGGGGCAGGAGGGCGGCCGTCCCCTATTTTTTTTTAAGTTATGTTATTTCATTTTGGGGAGTAAAAAAAAAATGGTGGGCAAGAAATGCTTGTGGTCGTCGTCAGCCCCCTGCCCCACCCCCGCTTATCGGATGTTGTTTGGCTTGTCATTTGGTTAGTATTTTTTTTTTGGCGGGCAAAAAAATACTTTTGGCCGTCGTCGTCCTCCTGTCCCCAGCTTGTCGGATGCAGTTTGGTTAGTAATTTTTTGTGGCGGGCAAATTTTCCGGACAGGTTTTCCCCCTCGTAAGATCTAACCTTGGTGCCGCCTCTTAGAGGGATGGCTATTTCGCAATTCTTTCAGTCTCTTTCACTTGTTTGATCTGCTTTTTTGAAATATCGAATCAAATAACATACGCTGCATTTATTCAGTGATGTTCCTTCTCATCTGCAACGGTTACACGTTATTCACGTAACAAACATCTTTGATGAATTGCCTGATAACAAAATGTAATTTCACACTCAATTATACAACCATGGCTAGCGATTTGATAGAAAAATGTTCCCTGTCGTGAAATGTCACAAATGAACAGTGCATTTTAATAGACGATCAGAAGCAATAGTATCTGTTTTCTGTTTTCCTGTCTCGTTCTGTATCTCAAGTTTTTATTTTGTCTTTTACTGTATATTCTCTTCTTTGTAGTTTATTTTGTCTGGTATAGACAATATAACTAATGCTGACAGAACTATGTGGAGATGATACAGAAAATATAACGGAAACAATTCCGAGCGTAATTCAATTTATACGTATTTTTCTTTGTTAAGGAAGATCGCTTTAATTTCTTTGACTGCATGATGGTGATAATTTCCCTAAGCTATTTGGGTAAATTCTTTATTTATTCAGCAATATCACGAGATAATGTGGGAAATGGTCAAACTTCTCAGCACATTCCACATGTAAAGTATCATGTAGCAACAGGCAACAGATTTACCAACCTCACAGGATCCTATCGCAAAGGTTTCTTCTAAGTGGAACTATACACTGGCTATTCATGTGCAAGTAGGTTTCACACTTATCATGAATGTTCGCAGGTGTTGAAACATTAGTACTTTGAAGGGTCGGAGGGTTTTGTGAAGTGTTTACTTGATCTACAATGCAGTGAAACTGTCGAGAACTCGACGATCTCTATTGATACGTATCACCCATTCGTGTAAACCGTTATATTCGTGACAAAATTGTCAGAAAATTCGCTGTCGCATTTTTTTAGGTCCCCCTTGTTCATGTATGCACTATCTTGTGAATATGAATATTTGTAGAAGCATGATATTTACTAAAACTACGTTCAAGTGTGCTACAGCAATATGTCTACAGCATAATATGTCTCTTTCCCTTTTTCTATGTAGCGATATCTTGTTCCAAATAAATTGTTATCATTCCAAGTCTTGCTTTTGTTTAAAATACAAAGCAAATGAGTAAAATGTCTTGTATACGAAGATTTTTACTTTTTATTGAACAAGAAAGCAATAGATAGATGGATGATAGAAAGACACGTAGATATAGATGGTAGGTATTAGATAGATAGATAGATAGATAGATAGATAGATAGATAGATAGATAGATAGATAGATAGAAAGATAGACAGCTATAGTTAGAATAGAGTTGCATGTAGGTTTATGTTAATTAGATAGATTCTAGATAGATTACAGATATTTCAGTGGTAAATGGCTGGATAGAGAAATGGTGATGATAGATAACATGTTAGAATTTAGGTAGATAGATATATGGATAGATGATATAGGTAGATGATAGATAGGTATACAAATATATTGATAGAGGGAAAGATAGAAAAAATGATAAGTAGACAACCAACATACAGATAGATAGATATATAGATAGATAGATAGATTGAAAGATAGATAGATAGATAGATAGATAGATAGATAGATAAAAATCGATATATCGCAGTAACGATATACTTCTTGTAACAGTCAAGACCGCGTATACAGTTGAGGGATTGTACGTATTTATTTTGACGCTTGGAGGACATTGTTCGTGCTCATGTCGATGGCGTCCAATCACGGCGGGAGTCCATCACGGGCCATTACGGATAAGAAACTAATGGACCATTTTGCAAACGAGAGAGAAACTAATATAATTCGATATGACATCGGGAATGCAATTAGTCTCGTTCGGAGTTCATACACTTTGCGAATTAATAAGTCCACTTAACAATTAGCGAAGCGGCAATTGAGTGTTCGATATAAAAGACCAGGTCAATGTCAAATTAATAGAACAGTAACGCAATATTATGGAAGTGAAACAGTACTTATACAATAACAAAAAAGAAGAATCATACACGTAAAAAGGACAATAAGCAGCGCAGGTGAAGAACACTTAACCCATTGGATACTAAGAACGAGATATCTTGGACTGGTGTCTATGGAAACTACATGTCATTGTAAAATAAAGTAATCTTTATCGTGTTGATATAATAATATCGTTGAGATTTACTAAAATATCACCGGTCACTAAGTGCTGCACCAGCAGAAGCATAATTCTGTCAAAGGAAAAAAATAGTGTAATTTTCTCTAGGTTTTTGTGAAGGAAATTGACACAAGCGAAGTGATGCTTTGTTGTAAAATAAATTTACCACGAATGCTTTGAAAAGAGAAAAAAAAACAGTGGGAAAGCGAAATCGACCGATAATGGATGCTAATGTAATTTAAAGTAAAACGGGTCAATACATTAAATGCTGAATGGCACGTTTTTGAAAAAAAAAGGTCGTTTAAATAAGTTGCATATCGTAACGGTGTACTCGATTGTGCAAACATTGACCTCCCAACTCATTTACAATCAAAACTGACATTTTCAGCAACATAATGAGATATGAGGAAATGTATGTTAATTTAATGAAAACAACCATTGAGGCTTATTATTAGACATGTATTTCTCAGTGGCTTATTTTTTGGAAAATGTACGCTGCTACTTTTTAAGGCATTTTATTCTTTTTATGCATCGAGTTCTCAGGATTTAATAAATAACTCAACAAGCAGAATATACAATACTTCTTCATCACCTTAATTTAAATTAAAGTATTCCCTTTCACAAAATGATTATTTTTTCTTTTTTACTTCATCTAACCCAAGTCCACACAGAACATTCAATTTCACCACGAAGTATAAACAATACAAAGGAAAACTTGACCAAAATGAACGTAGATTTCTACATTACTAATGGTAATGTAGATTTCTACATTTCTAATTCATTTCTACATTTCTAAAGGGCTTTAACTTGATTTACATTTCAACGGATTGTCAATTATGTAATCAACTCAACCTTTATCCTCACCACCTACTGGATACAGTCCTTTTGTTTTAGCTTGGAATTCCTGATTTTTGACAAAGTCATTATTATTTGGTCATATGGCAAATATCAATATATGTATACCGACGAAAAGCAAAACTAAATAATGAGTATACCAATAATATGTGAATAAAAGTATAATGAGACAGTCATGTGATTTTATAATGTTAAATACAGGGCCTTTAAGG
>JZLH01S0024668.1:49677-60165 GCA_001188425.1 Eucidaris tribuloides | reverse complement strand
CTAATTGTTGAAACTGTTCATGCGTTTTTTGTCACTATAAACTCAGTTTATTTTATCAAATGCGATATAAAACTTTATCTCCGTGGAAAATGTCCGTCCATAAAATTATTTTTTACCGTTACATGGCAATTGAGCACTCAAGTAGACCCTTAATTCACAAATGAAACCAAGATTGAAAATCATGTTCTTGTTCTTGTTCGTTTTAGATGAGTTTGAGTTTAAAGTATTTTTGAAATGTTATTAGTAATCGCATTCTTCGTCCATTTTGTGGGCATTGGTCTGAGAAATTAGATAATTCTTGAATGGGTGGGCGGTGGGGGTTCTTAAAATAAAACACAGAAGCACTTACCAGGTCATTCTTGGGACCAAGGTTGTTCAGCATTCTGTGCGCTGCTTCTGCTTTCCTCTGTACACAAAAATGCACAGCAAGAATACATAATACAAAGATATACATGTATGAATATCTGTCAGTCTAAAGAAGATTATGTGTTTTTATGTGTAATATATGTACACATAAACACTTGTATATACACGTAAGTAGACTTATGTGTATTATCAATATTATCCATTCATCTTTATTTTCTTTAATTTCTTTTCCTTTAGTAAGGTGGATGCCATGTCAACAACACAGCGCTATAAGAAATAGCCAAATATATTGCCTTTTTCATGCCTTTTAAATTCAAGTCCTCCTATCTACATGTACATGTAATTGAATGCTCTGTGACCTATATTTGAAAACTTTATTCTCACCCTATTCTCTGCATAGATGATCTGAATGATGTTCTGCTGTTTGGGCTCATTACTGGATTCCTCCGACATGGGCTTGTCCAAATCCAGAGGACGGGCCGCTCTCTCCTCTAACTCTTGCTGTAAATGTGAAGAGAAACAATCGAAAATTATGTAATTGCACATTCTTGGAATATCTTTTTCTAAAGTACATACACAGGTGTGTTGATGAAAGGTAACCTAAGAAGCAGGCTTGGCAATTTAAATCAGTGATGATTTGAATCATGATTAAATCGTGATTTAAATCATGATTTTTTTTGAAAAAAATCAGTGATTTAAATCAAATAAATTGAGTTAAATCGTGATTTAAATCACCCCTTTCAAAAAAATCGTGAATTTTTTTTCCAACCCTGCTAAGAAGTCAAAACATAATAAATTAACAGCATATTTGGGTGAAATATTATTTGGCTGGGGTCTAGATAATATGATATTTTTAATTTGAAAGTGCATTATATTTATGGCATTATTTGTTAATCATTTAAATTGCATCACAGAAGGCATTAGACTATGAAAAAACTCTCTAGCTTAATGTATTTTAGTTTTGCACCACTAATTAAGAAATAAAGGGACAAAATAATTTAATAGATGTCACGAAGCTATATGTATTTCACTACACATTAGTTATTTGTATGGAAGCATGACCATAAATTTGTTCAAGAGATGCATTGGTGTTCTGTTGCTTTTATAGCACACACACACACACACACACACACACACGCACACGCACACGCACACGCACACGCACACACAAACACTGAGGAGCACAACACACACAAGAGCGCACAGCCACACACACACAAACACACACACAAATACACACATAAAATAAACAGTATGAAAATAGTCTACTCAACTAATTCATCAAAGTAGTGCAATGCCCATTTCATCAAAATACTTCATGATGTTAAAGAATAAGCAATGTACTTCATGTACCGTGTTGTTGCCATACTATAACAGATAAAGTATGTGAGATTCATATGTCTGAGCTTCGTTCACACAAAGACAATCAAATCAACCTAATAAGATGACCTTAGGCTTAGTTATCAGTAGAGCACATTCATGAAAGAAAACACCATCACATACATTTCATGCTCTATCCAGGCACTTCTCCATCCTAATTGTTTGTAAGATCCATCTGATAGGTATTCTGATGGATGCCTTCGTGTATCTTGGTTTTTATCAAGACATCTCTCCCATCACTTCTCCTTGAGTCATTAATCAAACCGCTCGAGAGACAAAAACATCACAATGCCTGCCCAACAACAAAGGAGACTCTTCAGATTATCACAATGTTATTCAGGTCATTAAAGCGGGTCACTGGAAACCAGGTTGTGCTACTCTTGTTAACTTGTCATAAATATCATGAGAACAGTAGCAAAGGCTGTTTTCATACCTTACCAGGGCTCAACACTAGCACTTGCCCAGTTGCCCGGAACAAGTAAACGATCAAAATGTTAAAAATTTACTTGCCCAATCTGGCCAGAAAATTTTAATCATCAAATGAAGAAAACACATCCATAAAGCTTGCAAAAAGTAAACAAAATATGTGTTTAAAAACTTTAACTTTAAATTTTGTTTTCAGTCTGTCTGTTTGGTTTGAAAGCCGAGTTTTAAAACGTCAATTGTGTGTCTTGTGCCTATGAGCAGTACGCAGTTTGCATTGACAATGGTTTAGGAAGAATTGTGGTCAACTTCTATGACTCTTTTAATTCATAAATCACACCTTTTGCATTTTGTAATTATAGAATGACAGAAAAGAATAAATTTTAATACAAATATGAATCTCAAATTTCTTCAGCATTAGGTACACACATTAGTAATTACTCTACAGATAAGTATGTTATATGTGCACACACACAAACATACACACACACAACACCCATGTACACAAACACACACACACACACAAACACATAGGCACACACACGATACACACACGATACACACACACACATACACAAACATACACAAAAACACTGAATACTATTACAATACAGCTACTAATTTGAAAAACTGACATCAAACTCTCAAGTCATCATTAAATTCATCAAACAGGGGATGAATCTCTAAAACATAATTTCTTTTCACCTTGGCCAATCAAGCAAATAATGCACCGTGGAAGGGGGAGGTTAATTTGTGAGATTCTGGCCAATTAGTAAAGGGCAAAACAAACAAAACGTGACAGAAATAGCAGGTTAGGAATCTGCTGATGAGTCAGTCAATAACAGTCTACTGCCTTCACGGAAAGTTGGAAAAGATTCACGAACACACTAGTTAGGGATCACGCGTACACTGTTACCACACACCAACAAACTGGCGACACAAACAGACAGATTGACGCCTAGCCAAAGACAATCACCCACTGAGCCAAATTGCGGCTCTTGACATGAACGTAGAAGACGCAGCAAATCAAATGACCCTTAACCTAAAAAATCATTGTCTGCCTCTTAAAATGTGCAGGCACTCAAGGTTTCGTCTGGTCAACCGATACGGATGACTACACAGTATCTTGGCTTACGTCCAGGTAAATAACTCGAACAGCTGCTGTCTTTCACAGCAGGAATTCGGGGAAAAAGGGGGTGGGGAAGGGGAGGGGGAGGGAGGGGACTGATTACTGATGAACTTGAGCATTGCAAATAGCAGAAGCTAGAATGCTCCCCATTTGTGAATGAGACGCCCCTACTTTCAGGGGAGACATATTGAGGTTCAACTGAGCAACTTTTTGCAGCAAGACATTGGGTCTTGATCAGATGTATACATAAAAGGCAGAGTGATTTGCATGAACTTGGGTCTTGAACTCTCCCCTCTTTAGTCACATATTCATACTAGTACTTGTAGAATTTTTAAAAAAAATAGTTTTGGGGGACATCATTTGCTACAGCTAAGCACACATTACCCACAAACTAAAGACACTTTTCAACAGTCAGAAATTATCAACATTTAAGACCTTAGAAGACCTCAAAATGCTATGCTCTTGAACTGTGCTGCAGCGAAATTTTGGTGCACCATGCTGATAGTGCATGCTCTGGCCCGAATCCACACCGCAAAAGTGGCTGGGCCAAAATCAGAGGCGAAACGAAAGTATGATGCTCTGGAGCGGCCATTTAGGGATGCACTGGTACGAGGAATGGCAAATTTGGGGGTCTCTGGAACTGAAAAATAAATTTTTTCTGTGGTTTCTAACATTGTGATGCTCTGGAACTGAAATTAAGGGCTGAAAATGGTGGTCTCAACCGCAGCACATGGGTATCACACAATTATATTTCAGTGCACCCCACAGGGTGTGGTGTAAAAAGAAATACAGTATCAAGCACTGACCTGCTTCTTCTTCAGCTTTGAGATCTGTGATTCCACTTTCGCGATTTCTCTGTCCACCCTCTCCATCGATTGGATCAGACCCTCTTTGGACATCTTGGTGGGAGACGATTCCTGATCACATGGCGTCGGCGAGATGTTTTCAACCTTAGGGATAAACGGGGGTTCCTGGAAACAGATAATATACAATGAAAGAGACAACGTACAAACCTCCAAATTATACATGACAAGAACATATGAGGTTTGGAATGGCTTAGTTTGTCTACAAAATATTTCGTTGTTATTTGGCTTAAAATTTGAAACAGATTGTCACCTTCTCAGTACCAGACAGTGACATGCTAATTACAACATAAAATTTTATGGGTGGGACTAAGCAGAATAAACATCATTCATTATCTATGCAACCCATGAAATATTCACAGACATAAATGAGTGTTGACTGTTCATCATATAATGTTTCATTTCTGACAAACTCATGAATATGTAACAGGGAAAGGAAGGAGGGAAGGGGGAAAGAGCAAAATCATGGTACAGTTCATGTGAGATAAACAGGACAAAACAAATAAGTGGTGAGGAAAGAAGGGTGTACAATACACAGAGGAAATAATCAGACAGTTTTCTTTCAAATAAACAAAATAAGCAGTAAGTAAGATATTACACACCTTGTAGTTATACATGTTATGCAGGCAAACATTTTCTTCGTTTTTTTTTGGGAGGGGGGGGGGGTGGGCGGGGGTTCATTTAGTTGCCCAGACAAAATATTTACTTGGGCAAACTTGTGAACAAAATACTTTGTTAACTGTGTTAAATTTAGAGACAGTACCTTAGTGAAAGTTTTTTCACAAATTCTAATCAATTTGAAATTTACACAAAATTGAAAATGAATTGAAAATCACAAGTCTTTATTTAAGACTCTCCTGATTTTAGAAATGATAATTTTCACTTGCCCAGTCTGGCAAGTAAAATAATTTTCCATAAATTTTCACTGGCCCAAAATCAACATTTACTTGCCCCAAGCCATTGGGCAAGTGCTACTGTCGAACCCTGTCGTATACATAAGGCATCTAAGATTATTAGCACCATGTCAATGCTCACTTCTGACAAATTACCTTTTTGACTTCCTGCTGGGGGACCAGTACCATCTGGGGGTTATTACCGAGGGGTACCGGCCGGACGGGTTTGTGGTCAATCTCTCCCATCGTCAAGCGAGGGCGCTTCGGGGCAACGACTTCCGTCGCAGCCTGCTGACTACCAGATGGCCGCACTGCCTCAAACTGCCGATAGTGAGCAAGTCCCCTATGGTTGAAATAAGTTCGGTTGGGGGGGGGGATTGGAGAGAAAAAAAATCATTAAAATGATTCATTTTTATCACAATACCAGGCTGATGTTAATGATAAAATTTCTCAGATGATAAATCAAGGCGCAACAATAATGACATACTAACCTCAATGTGTGTTAGCGTTAGCAAAAATTTTAGCTGACAATGACAAATCACTGTCTTTTCAGAACATTTCAAATGGAAACAATACCACATAAATGATAAACTCACATAGTAAGAAGGGTTATGAACCATGTGAGACATTCTGTAGTCTACCAGTAGTGTGAAATCTCAGGTTTCAATTAAGTAAATATATGTAATATAGCAGAAGACAACCACAACATGTACACATTGTTATCACAATTAACTGGCTGACATCATTTTTGTTTAGTTTGATATTTGTGAGTGTTTTGTTATGAGGCCAATTCACTTCATACACAGACAATTTGGAGCTCAATAACTTAAAGCGATTGCAATGTAACTGTCAAAAGTGATTAAACCATGGAGCACTAGCAATAAGTGTATGTGGGGATGGGTCTATGTTGATGCTATTTTAAAGACAATGATTAACACAGTGGAAGCCCCCTTTTAAAAATTTTGTTTAATTTTGATATCTGACCTACATGATAGTGCTTAAATGAACTAATAAACACACCACAACACAAGAAGTCCTCAGTTATACTGTCGCTAGCAATTATGTACAGATAAATATTAGTAATAAATTAATGTCCTGTATTAACAGTCCGTGGGAGAAAATGGGAATGGTCACTCAACGGCTTTCACTTTTTGAACGCACTTAACCCGTTGGCTACGGGAACCGGATGTATCCTGTGTTCACTCTATGAGATTTTGAGAATCTTGGAGGTAACGTGTTAATGATTGTTTACGACTGCAATGCATGGGGGAACATGTAGCTCTTAAAGCACAAAATACTTATTTGAATAGCATGCTACATGTAGTAGCAGACGTGTACACAAACAGCGTTCTATTCTGCCCGTTCAAAGGCTGTGACATAATCTAGCGACAAGAAAGATGAGGGTGACGTCGTCTATGACAGGATGTGTGGGCGATAACTTCCAATGGCTTTACCTTGAAGTCAACAATTCCTAGATATGTGACCAGAATTGTTCAATCGGAGACGAAGCATGAAGGAGACGAAATTACAATAATGAGAACGTGCAATTTGCTCGTTCGCTCGCATTGACTTCGGCCATTACGACAACACTCGCCTATTCAGGCGAACACAATTGACACATTTTTTTCTCTCTCTCACAAGAATATTTTTTTCCCTCTACTTTACCTAATAACTGCATTCAGCTGGTGTATAGTCACTGCTACACGTACATTCAGACATTTTCACCTTCAATTACCAGGTCATGGGCATAAAAAGGTTTCATATGAAATGTACCATGGAATCCGTCTCCATGGTAACCACAGAAATGACATTGTTAACAACATCCTTTATACGTACATCAAAAAGTATGCTGCCCATAAGCATGTTTAATCAATTCTACTTTTCCTACAATCATGCATTAAATATTACTTGTAACAATTTGAATGACGTCCTTTGAGAGAAAGTATTTGTTTGACTCAAAAGACTTATGCTGGCGTAGTATGTAGCTTATACGTACTTGATGTTTAGACAATGAGTAAATGAATTTCTAACTGAACAATTACAACAAAATTGAATTATGACATATTTGTTATTTCATAAGAAATAGTATATAGTTCCCTTTTCTCTCAACTCCACAGTTTCATTTTTTCTTCCCAGATTTGAAATGAGATTTCTACAGAGGTATTCAATTTCATCATTTAATCATATCATATTCATAATCATAAATGTATTTTATAATTATGACACTTAATGTTTGTCTCAGTCTTTATTTCATTCCTTCAACAAGTACAATGAACATTTTCATTAAAATATTTAATGATACATTCCGGACAAAAAGAGGCACAATGAGGCCCAGGGAAGGGAAGGCTCTGACTAAGGCATATAGTACAGGGGTACTGCTTTTGTGGGTTGACTGTTTGTGAGAAATCCCAACATGCCAGTATGATTTTGTGTAGTAACTTTGTTATCTATTTGAATCAAAAAACAACAAAAAAGCATAACTGTACCATGATGTAATACATAAATCTATGGATGAGAATCCCTACACAGGAGTACTAGTGAATCCATAAAATTGGATATGGGTTTAGAAGCTCAAACCAAACACCTTACAACCCCTTCCAATCATGTCATAATTAAGAAATCTACTGTATGAAGTTTAAAAATGAAAATGTGTTCGTAACTGTGGACTCTACCACAAGATAAACATTAGTGAAGAAATGTTTCATTGGGAAATTCAACAGAAAATGCATGAGAATCCACTCCATGCGGTGTACAACAATTCTAGACAATAAATTGACTCGAGTATCATCTAGTGAAAACTGAATACTTCCTGTCAATCAAAGCTCATCAGGTAAGAAACCCACACAAGAGGAGTTAGATCAGTTCCAAGCACCCTCTTCTATGCTGAAGCAAGTGGAGTTAGTGGACTACACATAGTTCCAACAGGTGAAACCTACAGCCAGTGTCTGGAAACTAGACTATCATTATGTCCACAAGTTCAGCAAATGGCCCTCATATAAATTCTTCATCATCTATATTTAAACAAGAACTGTCGGATGAACATGGATCCCAAATTTTGAACACTGTGTATTCATGTACCTTTCTGAGCTATAAGTAGTTGTGGTATCCAAATCAAGAACCTTATCTTTAAATGATAATGCTTTACTTTTATGCTGAAAATTTTAACTTTGGCTATCAATGATTTTCTTACCTGTCCCCCCTATCTGGTGGGTTGAGCCCATGAAATTCTGAGAGTAGCGACGGTCTCCTTCGTATATTGGGTGGACCACTGTAGTGCAAGTCACGCGGGTCCCGGAACTCAATGGGAGGCATCTCCTGTAATTTAAATCAACAAAACATAAAGGAATGAATTATTATAAAGTAAATATTGTGAAGACAACACTGTGAGAGGGCAACAACCTGCAAACAGACCAGTTTCACAATTTATGCAAATTTTATGCATACCTTTTGGACAAAGGTTGCTCTTGACAGCCTGACAGCTTGCTCAGTATAGCAAGAACATTATAATGTATGCAAGGTACATTTGCAGTAAAAACAGATGAAAGACATAGCTCATCCCGAGGTTTCATGCGAGAGAATATTCATAAATTTCAATACATTTGAAAATGGTAGGTTTTAATGCACATGGACACACAACTGGGTCAATGACCTCATATGACTTAAGACAATTATAGAGAGCAGAAGTGATGTCAAACTGGTTCATAAATATATGGGGACATAGCCAAACCATAACTCAGTGCAAGTGCAGCTCTCCTATTGGTAGGAGAAAAAAAAAACAGCTGCAACGCATTGCACTGTCTTCAAGTAATCAGCACTTGTACACTACTATACTATGACCTGTGTATGAGCTTTGCCTTTATGTTCTGCAGGGCTTTGGATTATGTCTGGTAGTATCATACATTTGGTGACTTGGTTGTAGTTTACTGCATGTTCTTTTTATGTATACACCCTTTTTTGTTCTTTGAACATTATAACATTTCCGGTGAGAAAATAACACATTTTGCAGTTATTATGACTGAAACAAGTAAAAAAATAATTGACTTCTATACTTAAACTGAAAGTATATTGCTTTGAGATCATCAGATGAAACTGAAATAGCATCACACCAACATTCTGAGACGTAGCACTTTTTACAACGTAAACAAACACAAAATTGAATTCTGAAATGCAATGAGAAATGAACTGTGACACAGCAGCGAGCGTTTCTCTGAATTCAATTTTTTGGGGCCTCCACTAAACGATGACTAATTGAAATTATGTACATGTAGCATGTGGTTACAATACCACACAGACTCTGCCACATGCTATACAGTCAACACATCTGGATCCACATGCTTTGCTGCAAACCAGACGAACAGAATACACAACCCGCACTTTATGTAGAGAGGAGGATAAACAAAATGTAGGTCAAATATTCATACAAATGATGAATAAATTTTGTTTTAATACTCTTATGAAAGCAAAAAAAAATGATTGATCATGTGTATAATTACCTCAGATAATAGATTTATCAGTGTTTCTTAGAAATACTACAGCCAAGATACAAACTCTCTCACCTAAATTGGTAAAGGGGTGGGGCATGAGACAAGGAAGGAAGCCTGTATTATTTTGAATGATAGCCACCCAAGGTCATACCTCAGAGGTCAATAAACTTTGGGTGGAACTGCTTTTCCATTTATTTCAGCTACATGTAGTAATGTCAGAAAGGTGATACTCTCACTTGACTGATTTGCATCCATTACTGTTTGTCTGTCTGTCTGCAAGTTTGTCTCTCTGTAAGCTTAAATATTACTTTGTCTGCAGCCATGGATAGTGATACTTAGTGGAGGTGTATGTATATTCTTGGAGCCAATTATAACTGGTATCCCAAACAAATTTAATCAAAATGTTCATACCAGTGTTGAATGCACCATACATTATAATCTCACAGCAAACTTGTTGCAGTGACTCCTCACTTTGTCCATTTCCTCTCATAGTCTTTCTTCCCCATCCACCCCCACCCCCAAAAGAGGAGGGGTGGTGGCAAAGGTTCTCTTTTGGTACAAACAGAATGGAGGACTTGAAGGGTATGCAAAAGTTCAAATATCTTTCCAGACACATTTCTTAATAATGCCCTCCTCAATTTACACATAGCCTCCTCGCTTTGTTCATTTACTCCCATAGTCTTCTCCCTCCCCCCCCCCAAAAAAAACGGGGGACGGGGATGGCGGCAAACATTCTCTTTTGGTACAAACAGAATGGAGGACTTGAAGGGTATGCACAAGTTCAAATATCTTTCCAGACACATTTCTTAATACTGCCCTCCTCAAGGGAGCTGGATTTCCCCCCAGTTGTGAATTGTTGGCACACAACTAGTTCTTTGAACTGTGTCAAAACAAAATATTTACATGTACTTATCTGATGCAGGAAGGTTTTCCAGTCCCAAAGAAACTTT